>WBZZ01005358.1:0-45000 GCA_019918135.1 Paulinella micropora
CACTGGACATAAAAAATTTAGACTTAACGAACACTAATATTATCGGCTTAAACACGGATAGAGTGCCAGAAGACGCCGACCCCGTAAATCTTTATTTTACCAACGGCCGATTTGATACACGACTGGCTTTAAAATCAACAACCGACATAAAAGAAGGAACTAATTATTATTGGACTGATAACCGCTTTGACACACGTCTCGCTTTAAAATCAACTACTGACTTAAAAGAAGGCACCAATTTATACTATACCGATGGACGATTTGATGCTCGGCTTTTATTAAAATCAACAACGGACTTAAAAGAAGGCATCAATTTATATTATACGACAGCAAGATTTGATAGTCAATTAGCAACTAAAACAACAACGAACTTAGCCGAAGGAACCAATCTATACTATACCGACGGAAGGTTTGACACAAGATTTTCAAACAAATTAACTACGGACTTAAAAGAAGGCACCAATTTATATTATATGACCGCAAGGGCGAATACAGACTTTGATAATAGACTTTCTATCAAATCAACAACAGACTTAAAAGAAGGAACAAACTTATATTACACCACCGCAAGATTTGATAGCCAATTATCCACTAAATCAACAACCAACTTAGCAGAGGGCACTAATCTATATTATATATTAGCAAGGGCGAATTCAGACTTTGATAATAGACTTTCTATCAAATCAACAACAGACTTAAAAGAAGGCACCAATCTTTACTATACGAATGCGAGATTTGATAGTCAATTATCAACTAAAACAACAACAAACTTAGCCGAGGGAACTAATCTATATTATACTACGGCGAGAGCGAATTCAGACTTTGATAATAGACTAGGAAATAAGTCAATAGATGCTTTAAGTGATGTAATAATAACAACACCAGCAGACAATCAACTACTCGCTTATAGCACTGGACAATGACGAAATGTCGCTTCACCTTTTCTGAGATTAGACGGCACAGCCAGTATGACGGCAGGATTAAATATGGGAGGATTTGCGATTACAAATGTGGGCAATGTTGATGGTGTTGATGTTTCTGTTCTTGATACTTCGGTGGTTAAACTAACAGGAGACCAAACCATAGCAGGCAATAAAACATTTAGTAATGCAATAACCGCTCCTCTCGGCATAGCATCTAGTGATAAAATAACAACATCACTAACAGCAACGATAAGCAAACCAATAATTATAGGAAACACGACAACAGGAGTGGGAGCAACAGGAGGTTTAGAATTGTATGGAACGGCAAGTAATATCGGAGGAGCACACTTACAAGCAATAACAACAACATATGCTTATCCAACATTTCAATTGTTAAACTGGGCACACGATAACATAAATCTATATTTTGATTGCTATTACAACGGGACTAATATTTTATCGTCTAGCACTGCTTCAAATTTTCAAATAGCGAAATACTTGAATAAACTAAGTTTTAATTATAAAAATGGTGGAACACTTGGGCAGTCTATAACATTGACGGAGGCTATATCTATTGATACGGCGGGTTTATTAACAACAAAAGCAATAACAGCTAGCGGGGCGATAACAGCAAATGCGGGAGTATCAACAACCACACTAACAGCGAGTGGATTAATTACGGCAAATGCGGGAATAACATACGTTGGCACATTAACATCATCAGTATCAGGAACGGGGGCAAAATTGTGTATCCAAGGACAAACGGATGGAGGAAATACTAAAGGCATATTTATGTATGATATCGGCAATACGAACTGGGGTATTTACATGGCAACTCCTGGAGCAAGCAAAAGTTTAGTAGGTTTGGTAGGAGCATTAGCAGTAGCAGGAAATGATTTTGCGGATTTTGTGATGCGGTTCAGATGTAATAATCTTCAACGAATGGATTTATATGGGAAAATGGTTCCGAACAATTGTTAATGTCGTTGAACGGGGCAAACGGGACTTTATGGACAAAAGGCAGCATAAGCATAAACGGGGCAATGGTAGCAACACAATCTTATGTGGACACAAAAGATGGGCAAAATGTTAAACTAACAGGAGACCAAACAATAGATGGAATTAAAATATTTAATGGAACGAGAAATGATATAAGAGGACTAACTTTGTTAAGCCAGGCTGATTTTAATAACGTGGATATCATTAATGGAGGAAATATCACATATAATGGTGCGCGGATATTGAACCAAAACGGCGGAGACGCATTCTTTTCGCAGACGACGGGTAATTGGCAGTCTTTCTTATACACTCTAAACACTGCTTCAAGTGGAACCGCAGACCAAAGAGGTTATGTATTTACGAATGTCGCATCTGACGCAAAAGGAGCAGGACTTTATATTTCAAAACTCTCAGATAGCAAATTTGTTTCGTCTGACATTGTCCGTTTTAATAATGCTGGTGGTATGAAGTTTTATGGAGCGTTAGACATGAATTCAAACAATATAACAAGTGGCGGAACGATAAGTGGAACAACAATAACAGGGACAACGATAACTGCGAGCACTAAAATAACAACAGCAACAGGTAAGCCAATAATCATAGGAAATACAACAAAGGGAACAGGACCATCGGCTGGATTAGAAATATATGGTGCTTATGGTGATTTTACTGCTGGGCCACATATACAAGCCATTACAACGGAGGACACATATCCCTTATTTACAATAGCCAATTTAGGTCATAATAATATAATTCTTGCTTTTGATGCTTATTTAGATAATGCTGGATGGAAATCAAGTTATGCGAATGCGAATTTCCGAATAGCAAAGGTAAGTAATACACTCTCTTTTGGCTATAAATCAGGAATAACAGCGGGTAGTGCTATAACATGGTCTGAGGCGATGAACATAGATAATGCTGGATTGATAACAGCGAATGTGGGAATAACAACAGCATCGGGTAAGCCGATAATCATAGGCAATACAACAAAAGGAGTAGGAGCAACTGGTGGATTAGAATTGTATGGAACGGCAAGCGACCCAGCGGGGCCACATATACAAGCCATTGTATCAACAGACACTCATCCAGTTTTTCAAATGTACAATTATGCTCACGATGATATTAATTTAGGTTTTGATACTTATGTGTCGGGAGGTGTATGGAAATCATCTTCTGCCACATCTAACTTTATAATACAAAAAGGAACTAATCTTACTTTTCGTTATAAATCAGGAGCAACAGCGGGAACTACAATATCATCATGGGGTGAGGCAATGAACATAAGCAGTAATGGTGATTTAGTAATAGGAGCAGGTAAAAAAATATTTGTAGATAGGTCAAGTGCTGGTAATAATAAATTAGTTTTATATGATTTTAACACAAATTCCACAACCGCATTTTATGGTTTTGGTATTGGTAATAGCTCATTAATGTATAATGTTGATAGTGCGAGTGCTAGTCATATATTTTATCATAGCGCGGCGACTGAATTATTGAGAATAAACGACACAGCAATTACTGCTTCAATGGCAATAACAGCGAATGCGGGAATAAGCACAACAACATTATCAACGAGTAGCACTATCACATATTCATCATCAAACAATTCGGTATCATTAGGACCAAGGACAGGCGCGATTGAACCTATGATTTTATTAAAGAGTTCTACTAATGCTAATAATCGCGGTTTCTTTGGTTATAGTGGCACAACCACATATGCGTGGAGCACATCAAATTCATCAGGAGAAAATTCTGGTGCTTATAATAACATAAATATTAATGGGGCATGGGCATACTCATCTGACAGAAGATTGAAAACGGATATTGATACATTAGAATGTGGTGATTGTTGCGAGAAATCAATGAAAATAAATTGTTGTTCATATTATTTGAAATCTGATGAAAAGAAAGAAAAAAAGAACCACGGATTTATTGCCGATGAAGTAAAAAAAATATTTCCAGAGTTTGTCTCAGATAGCGGGATGAAAGCAGATGATGGAGGGGAAAACCTTGAAGGCATAACATATACTTGTTTTATACCAATATTGGTCAGTGCTTTTCAACATTTGGCTGAGAAGGTAGTTAATTTAGAAAAAGAAAACAAACTTTTACTTAATATATTACAAGACCAAGCGAACCAATTAGCAGAAATCAGAGCAGTCGTTTTCCCGTAAGGACAAGCCCTTACAATCCCAATATATTTTTGAGATCGTAATTACAATGCCCCCTAGATTACATCCACCACCACCAGTAATAGAGACGGACGACCTCACACCAGAGTTAAAGAACCGTGTTTTGGACGTATCAATGAAGACAGAAGAAAAAAAAAATAGAGCATGAATTGGAAGATAACTGGAATTGTTGTTGTACAAAAAGAGCAACTGACAGCCGTCTGATTAAGTATCTGTTTCAAATGGGTATCATTATCGCCATCATAACCCTTTGTATCGTGAGACTGTCCGAAAAGAACTTACCGTGCGAGACAGCCAACACTTATGTAGGTATTTTAACACTACTTATCGGCATCTGTCTTCCATCGCCTTCTAGTTCAAAGAAGTGAACATTCATATAGTGCTGTTTTATACCAAGAAGCATCACCCGCACAGATTAGCGGAATAGCTTCATCAAAACTACGACACATATTATTTCCGTTATTTATGAAAACACATTTAAATTTGGTTTCTATTCCCTTTTGGATACAATAAACACAACTTTCATTTTTTTTATCGCTGACCCGCGAATAGAAATCACAGGCAGTCCGAGCAGAAATATTAATTAATAAAAAGTTTATAAAGATTATTATAGGCGACATGGCAGACTATAAATATCAGCGGATTATTTTTCTGAATAATGATTTTGTTGGCGGTAGCAAGACATTTGACAAAACCATTCAAATGAACTTTACCCCAACCAGAATGAATGTTAAGTTTATCCACTATATGAATAATCTGGCGGAGACGAAAACAAAAATCCTTTATATGGACCGCATCGGCATTATTGGCACATTCGCAGACAGCAACACGGCAAACATTTCTAATCTCGGCTACAACTTGGGGATGGTAGGCTGGACTGACGGGCGATACAGTTTTAGAGTGCTTAAAACGGACAATGGTGATATTGAGACTGACCAACTAGCTGGAAGAATTGTTATTTGTTTAGAATTTCTGGCATAGACCCCGCAGGTAAAATGAAAAAAAATTAGAATATATAAAAATCTGGAGGTGCGGAGGCGGAGTCTCTGCGATGGAAAAAATCAATAACGTAAAGGTGAAACCAGTCAAGCAAAACGGAGATGGCGACAAGTTGGCAAAAGGATATAAGTTGTTTGATGAACCGTATGCCAATATTTTTCTTCTCGCTCGCAAGAAGAGTGGCAAGACGACCGCACTGTTTGAAATCCTGAAACGAACGACCGACAAAAAGACCCGTATTGTTATTATCGCCAGCACAATACACAAAGACCACATTTACAAAGAAACGGTGAAGCACTTCAAGAAGAAGGGAAACCCGATGGCGATATATACATATTTGAAAACGGATGGATATAGTGTGATTGATCACGAGTTAGATAAGCTCAACAAGCCAGACGAGGAACAAGAAGAAGGTGAGATTGTACAGGACGGAAAAGAAGAACCTAAGCAGAAGTTTCTTTATTTTGGTAAAGAAGAAAAGAAAAAGCAGGAGGGAGGGGAAAAAGTGGAGAGACTGAGCAAATACATTACACCCGAAGTCGTGTTCGTGTTAGATGATTTGGGTAGCGGGTTGAGGGATAAGTCCGTGAGCGACCTGTTGAAGAAAAACCGCCACTATAAGTCAAAGGTGATTATGAGCTCGCAGTATCTTAACGACTTAAGACCTGAGGCGATTAAACAGCTGGACTACCTTCTTATTTTTCCTGGTCAGAGTGTTGATAAAATTGAGCTCGTATATAAGCATCTGGACCTTGGATATGACTTAGACTACTTCATTGAAAAATATCACGAGGCGAGCAAAGAGAGGTTTAACTTTTTGTATGTGGATGCGGTATCGGACGAACTAAGGCAGAATTTTAATAAGCGATTTTTGTAATTTTATTTAATTATTTTTTTTCATATATTATAATGGTCGTAAAAACAACAAGGGTTGAAGTCATTCCAACAGTTGGAAAAATAACAAGAAACTCAAACACAATGGCGGGCGGAAAAAAGAAAACTGGTCGCAAGAAACAAAATGGTTGTGGGCAACAGGGTGGAAAAGTAAATTGGAAGAAGGTAGGACAAGCGATATTGGATGCTAATAGTTTTATCAAAAAGAATAAATTGGTTTCAAAGGGTGCTACCTTTCTTAATGACATTGGAGTACCATATGCTGGTAAGGTTGCGATGGCCGCGGCCAAACAAGGATACGGCAAGCAACGAGGCCGTGGAGCACTTAAATTTTAGTAGGGACAAGTCTCTGCTAATGTAAAATCTTATATTAATTTTTTTTCTAACAATATACATATGAAAAAATTAAGAAGAGGAGGTGTGCGAAAACAACGACCGCCGAGGATATACAGAACGAAAGATGGTCGGCCATATATCAAAGTAAAAGGCAAACGAGCATATCTAAACTTTGGAAAGAAAACAAATAACTTATCAACACTTCAAATAGTTAAGCTGTTTATGAAATATTTGAACAAACCAAAAGCAAAGAGGACAAAGACAAAGCGGGAAGATAAGAAAAAAGTTCAAAGCCTGTCGGAGATTGAACAGAACACAAGAATGGCTATTCAAGACCACTTAGATAAACTCAAACAAGAGAAATGTGAAAAGATAGAAGCCATAGACAAGAAGGAGAAAGCGGACATTGAAGAAAAAGACCAGGAACGGAAGAGGCAACACCGCAAAGAATTAGCCGACATAAAAGAAAGACAGGATGAAAAGGACAGAGAACTCAGGAAAGAGCAACGACTTATTGAGGAATTACGGAGAGGACTATTAATCGCACCTATTGAAGAAAAAACACCAAAAAAACACACTCCAAAATCATCTCCAAGCGGAATAACTGATATAACCGACGAAGTAAACAAGCAAGCAAAAGATTTGAAAGACGAAAAGAGAAAAAGAATTATTGATGCTATGTTTACAGATGGTATGAGATTAAAACGAAAAAATACTGGAAAACCTAAAAATCATGTCGTAGTATCCAGACTCATAAAAGCAGGTGTTGATATTAAAATTATAAAACCAAAAGGTAAGAAGAAAAATTATTCCGAGACATTGAAACAATGGTTATACACTCAAAAATTTACCGAAAACATAACTTCTCCTGAGGATGGTTGGGACAGACTAGATAAACTAGCTAAGACCACAGAAAAGAAAACACCCCAGACAAAACAAACACCTACAACGCCACAGACACAACAACTACCGCCTAATTCACCTGAGGCTAAACAGCTAATATTTGAGCTAACACAGGGACAAGCACCACCCCCAGAAGTGAAACAACAAGCACCAGACCAACAACAAGCACCAGACCAACAACAAGCACCAGACCAACAACAAGCACCAGACCAACAACAAGCACCCGATACACAACCACCACCCTTAGAAAACGACACTCCACAAGATGGAACAGCAGGGTCAGGCCCCCGCACCCCCGGGGTTGGTTTAATGACGGACGAAATAGACAACATTATGAAAAAGCACGATTGGTATTTGGGGACGGTAGCTAGCGACCAAATCAACAGTTTAAAACCAGAAAAAAGAAAAAAGTATGGTTTCATTATGAATACACAAAAAAGTTCGCAACCAGGACAACATTGGATGGCTGTTTGGGTAAGCATAAACGGCGATAGGAGTAAAGTGTATGACCCGCTAGCAGAATATCAACCGACGGACCTTTTTCAACAGCAGATGAAACAGCTAATTGATAAAAGCCGTCCTGATAGCTATTTATTAATGAAGGTTAATCAAGTAAAACAACAGAGTGATACAAGCGATACCTGCGGATGGCACAGTATGCGGTTTCTTTTAGAGCGGGCAAAAGGAACCCGTTTTAAATTCGCCAGCGGTTGGACGGACTTAAAAGAGAAGGAAGCGGAGAAGTTAAAAGCCCAGAACGGCTACGGCTTTGATACACTTATTTAGCAAATTTAAAAAACAAAAATATATTTTCCTATATATAGTTTTTGAGGTCGTAGGAGGTTTTTGAAAAAAAGCTCCTACAATGGATTATAAGGGTGGGCGAAGTAGTGGTATCTATTACATAAATAGCAAAAACCGGATAAATGGAACCGATAGCGACTTTACACACTCTTTGGATTTAAGAGGACTGGACAATCCAACGCATTGTAAAATACTTCATATCTATGTTCCGAAATCATATTACTCTGTGGCAAGTCCTTACAACACTTTTACTCTGAGTGAAGACGGATACGAGGCACTCATTACGATACCCGAAGGCAACTACACAATGAACAACTTAAAAAATAAGCTGACCGAGGTGCTAACAGCAGAAAGCCCGAACGACTACACATACACGATAACAAGCAACAATACCAACACCGACCCAGAAGATGGCAAGCTTTTGTTTACCGTAGCGGACAACGGAGGAATACAACCGCGGTTTATATTTGACACCGAAACACGTATTCACGAAGTAATGGGTTTTGACCGAGACTCAACATATTTATTTGCTAATAATACCATTAGGTCGCCGAATGTCATAATATTGACTGGTGAAAAAACATTGTATCTACAGTCGGACCTGATTGGGGAAGGCGATAACCACGTATTACAGGAAATATATACCGCTAACGAAATCCCGTTCGGCTCTGTTATCTACGATGGAAGCGGGTCGGAGTATGGCAAAAGACTATCAGCTAATTCAAACAATGTATTTAGATTTTGACTGACGAAAACGACCAACCAATTAACCTCAACGGGTTGGGTATTGTAATGACATTGCTGATTTATCGCGAGACGAATTATTTTAATTTATTTAATTCATTTTTTAATTTGTTGAAATCTCGTTAGTAAGGCATTTTATAATTATTTATTTATTTTTATCTATAAGATATGGAACCTTTTGAAAATCGTTTTTGAGATAGTAAGTGGTTTTTGAAAAAAAGCACTTACAAAAAATGTCAGTCCAATACGGAGGAGAACTAGTCCATCAGACTAAGGAACTATTGTCAGGAAAGTATGAATTGAACAAACTCACTAGCCGTGAAGGGTCGGCAAATGTCAATCTTACTACTGCTGGTGGTATTGAAAGCACATTTGAAATTCCTACCCGTCCTTTGAACCTTGCGAGGTCTGTGTTGAGATTTACTTACAAACCAACAAACAATGGTGCTAATACATACAATCGTATTTTTATGGATTGTCTGTCTATGATTAAAACGATTGAACTTCGTAGCCGAAGCGGGCAGTATCTGTGTAATCTTCAACATGTGGGAAATTACACTAAGATGATTTGGAAACCTGAGATTAGTTTTGAAAAATTTAAGGCCTTGGAAAATCACGGAGACTATGACCCAGCCGTGGAAGGCAAAACTGGCTCTGGTGCGATGCTCCAAAAGTGTAATGTTGGAAAGATTGTTGTAGGAAGTAGAACTAAAAAGAAGGCGATTGGCGATGCTGTTGATACTGCTGGACTCAAGACAGCGGTTGATGGATACTATAAAGTCCCGAGTGTGAATGCTAGGCGTTTTAACGACAGCGCGACTGCTACAAGCGGTGCGGGAAATTACAACCTTGTTAATGTAGATTATGATGAGGCGAAGTATTTTGAAGGTGGTAGTAATACTGGTGATGACCCCGTTATCAGTGTTAAACTTCCTTTGGGAATGCTGTTTGGGACGATTTTTGAACTTGATAAGACTATTGGATTTAATGAAATTTTGGATATGCGTATTGTGTGGGAGGCGACCAATCGCACTTTTTTCTATGGAACAGATATTAGTGCTATCTCTGCTGGTGCTACGGCTAGTGCGGTTGGTGCTACTATTTCTGATTTGAATTTGTTTCTCGCCGTGGAAACCGACCCAAATGTAATTCTTGGTGTCCAGCAAAAGATTGCGGGTGAAGGCTTTCCTTTTAAGATTGAATATCCCATTGCTTGGAAACAAAATCTCCAAACAGGTCAGCAAAATTTCGTCATAAAGATGAACCGCTCACAGGGTAAAAGAATTCGTCGTATTTACACTTCCGCTTTCAACAATACTGAGACTTCTTACACTGCTTTTGATAATGATAATAGAACTGATGGAGTTGCTTGCCCAAATACTGCTTCAAAGAAAATTAAGACATACTACACAAGCCTTGACGGAACTCGTCTTCAGCAATTTGATATTGATACCTTGAAGAATGAGGATTATATGCTTTTGAAAAATAAATTAAAGGGAAGTGCTATTTTGAATTCAAATGTGTATCACTATAACTGGTTCCATGTGGATACTTGGGATAATAACCGCCCGCTGTGTGATAAGGATACCGACGGCTATGAGGTAAGCGGTCTGAGCCTAGACACCGAGAGACGATATGAATTCGTTTCTACCACTGCTGGTGCTAATCTCAACCATTAAACATTCGCCATTATCCAACGGAGTGTGCTTGTGAAGGGAATTGAAATTTTGATGAGTTAGCAGGGACAAGCCCCCGCACCCCCGCGATTAGGTAATTAATTTTGATAGATTATTTTTTTTTTAATAATATAGGAACTCTAACAAAACATTTTTTGAGGTTGTAGGTACCTACTATGTCTCATCAGCGAAATTTAGTCGCCCAAGATGGAGCTAATAATTTTGTTAATGTTAAGTGTGAAACGAATGGAATGATTAAAACAAGTTTAACAGCACAAAATCCAGACGGAGACTTTATAAATGTCAAGGTCGGCTACGATGGCAATGTTGAAACCAATAGTATGAAAACAGCTTTTGGCGAAGCATTGGTCGGTCAATTAACACCAGTTGTTCAGGAGATTTTTCCATACACTATCAATACACGAATATGGACATTAACTCAAACTAATGCGACAGTTTCATTTAATGCGAATATGGCTGAATTGAAAACAGATGCGAAATCTACCGCAGATGCAGTTTTGTTAAGTAAAAAAAGAATTAAATACAGAACGGGTATGGGAGTTTTAGCCCGCTTCACTGCTTTATGGACTACTGATGAAACGAAAGACTACTATTCGTTTATAGGGTTCGGAGATAGCGGATTGAATGATGGTTTCTATTTCTACAAAGACAAAAACACTGGTATGAATATTGTTCATTGTAAAGGAGGAGTTAGCACTATCGCACAAGCAAACTGGGATGACCCTTGTAATGGAACCAAAGATATGCCTCTCATTGATTGGACCAAAGGTAATGTATTCCAGATTAAATTTCAATATTTGGGTTTTGGTGCTATAAGGTTCTACATTGAAAATCCTGCGACTGGCGAATTCCAGCTAGTCCATATGATTAAATATGCGAATGCTAATACAGGTGTGAGCTTGCGAAATACATCGCTTCCTTTTGTCGCGCGAATATTTAACAATGGTATTGGAACTGGAGTTCAATCGTTAAAGACTGCTAGTGTTAGTATGTTTATTGAAGGGACCAACAATATAAACACGAGTATAACGAACGAAGTTGAAGGAACCAAGGCGGCGACTGTCACAGAAGGTCCTGTATTCAGTATTAGGAACAAAGCAGTGTTTGATAGTGCTGGTGCGAACATAACCAACTATTCAACCGTGTATCCTACATTGATAAGCATCACGAACGAGGATAACAAAACAATTATCGCAAAATTAGTATTAAATGGAACATTAACAGGAGCGGGTTTTGCTGATGTTGATACCAAATATTCTATTGTAGATACGAACTCAAAAGCATCCGCCATCGCTGGTGGAACTACCCTTCTCAAGCTTTATATCACGAGCGGGTCAAGCCAAATACTCAACCTTAGAAATTACGATAGATATCTGTCGCCGAGTGATATTCTAACATTTACACAAAAAACACTTTCTGGAACTGGAGGCGGAAATGTTAATGTTATAGTTAATTTTATTGAAGACCAGTAGGGGTCTTCGCCCCCTACAACCCCCTCCGATGCTGACTTAGTGATTTACCAAACAAAAAAAAATACCCAACGGCGGGGTCGTAGGGGCTTGCCCCTAGTACAAATACTTCTTCAATTCATCTTTATTTCGACACCATGGCTGACGAACTAACCATTCAATATATGGCTTATCAATCTTTGCTATGTCTTCTATTTTTTTGCTCTTGTATTTACCAAAATGGAACACGTCTTTTGGTTGAGCATTCCTCTTTACTTCAATCGCTTTTATTTCGTCGTGAATTACCTTTTGAACATCGGCGAGGGAAAACGTTTTATTTTCGCCTTCAATGGAAAGTTTTTGGAACTTCTCGCACAGTCTTGTAAGGGTGGTCATAGTAGGGTTGTATATATAGGGTAATATAAAAAAATAAAAAATAATTAATTAATATAGAATGCCCAACGAGTTGGGCTGTCGCACACGTGCGACGATGAGTGAGTGGATAAAGTTCGTTAAGGCTTACTCCGCTAAGCATAATATAAGCTACAAGGAGGCATTGAAAAAGGCTGGCACGGAATACAGAAGGCAGAATGGAGGAAGTGCTGAGTTGTCGGAGGATGTCTATTTGTCGCAGTCGGAACGAAAAGGGGCTGACGGTTGGAAGCCAGTGGTTAGCAAAGAAAAATCAACCGTATATGAAAAAGATGGTAAGGCGATTGTCGCATTTAGGGGAAGTGCGGATAAGAGGGACTTACTCACCGACGTCGCCTTGGTGAAGGGAGTATTGAAAAGAACTCCGAGATACAAAGAAGAACAGAAGCTGGTTAATGATGTCATAAAGAAATATGGTAAAGAAAATGTAGAGCTGACTGGTCATTCACTAGGCGGCACAATAGCAAAAGATTTAAGCCGACAGACTGGCGTAAAGGCCACCACATACAACAAAGGTAGTAGCACGAAGGACCTAATTAAGGAGTAATTGATAGAGTAGCAGTTAAGTTAAATCCAAAAGGTAAGCGGGCGAAGACTGCGAAGCTAACCACGAATTATCGGACTAAGTATGACCCCGTTTCATTCTTAGGGGCTACGGCTGTAAATACTAAGTTAGTGAAGCCAAAAAAAGGAATTCATACAATTAGAAGTTTCAAGGGTAGGGGCAAAAAGGCAAAAAAATAATTTTTGATTTTATCAAATTTTTGCATTTAATAACCGAATGGTCTAGTTTCAATCGCATTGTCTACAATACCTATAATATTTCTTTTAGTGTAAGTAAAGCTGAATATTTTTTCTAAGTATTCGCTCGTTATTTTTTTCTGTTGTTTGTCTCTTGTTATCTTGCTGTTCTCTACAATAACAACTTTACCAGATTTTTCAATTCGTTTAGCGATCAATTTCTCTTCCTGAGTTTTAAGCAACTCTAACAATTCATTCTTGCCGTTCTCAATAAGGTCGTTGTTTTTAATTCCAAGTCCGCAACTAATGACACTTAACATATTTGGTAAATTTAATGATTTATTGTTTTCATAATTCATACTAAAGCCTTTGACTTTCATACTTGCTTTGCCATTATCTAAGACATATCCATAACACTTTGGCCCGCCTCCGATAAAGGTCATAATCTTTGCTCCGTGTAGTTCGTCTGTCCATTCACCTAACAACTTACCCGTTTTGACATCTGTTTCGCCTTTCGTTAAGTCTGTTGTGTATATGACACTGTCGGTATCGTGGTATAGAATTCGGTTGCCTAGTTTGTCCATCATCTCATATTATAGTCTAATCCTCGCGTGGCAAGTCGTAAATAAAGCAACTACAATGTTTGTTTTTACGGGGTCGCTTACCGCATCTTGTTTAAGGTCATAACTCGCTTCTATTATTTTGTCGTTGATAATGTTTATGTTTATGTTATCGACTGACTTGTCGCTCATTAACTTGTATAAGGTATCTTTATCTTTTATCATTTTGTTTTGAGTTTTGTTTTGCTTTTCACCAAACTTGCCCCACAGGCTATTCAAGCACAACTTAGCAACCGCTCGCCGTCCTGGGTTTTCTTCTATTTTGTTTTCGTCCATCTTAATTCCCATCTTGATTTCCATACTATCAATGTAGTTTCTTTTTTGTTCCTGTGTAATACAGCCATCAGGATATCCACTTGACTCTTGTTTAACCTTTAAGAAAGTTTTTATGTAATCTTTGAACAGGCTACTGCTCTGTTCCTTCCAGTGCCATACCTCATATACCTTAATCAACTTATAGCCTTTGTCTAAGGCCTTGTAGATTTCAGGAGTTGCCCAAGTGCCTGTTATTGCTCGCTCGTTATCGGTGTGCTTACATTCGGTTTTCTGTTCAGTCATTCCGCACTTGTCGCATAAGTAATACATAAGCTTACCTCTATCTGCCTTAGGTAAAACGGGTTGTAGTAATCTTCTGGGCGGTAGCATCTTAACCTTAGACACTCCGAAATATTCTCTGTTTATAATTTTGTTTTTCATAGACAGTCGGTCATCGTCATTTGATGGCCGTATGATTTCGTGGTGCCCGCTGGGATAAAGGTCGTAAAACATAACGGTAGGATACAGAGAGCATATGTCAATGTATTTCGCGTATTCGTTGTCGTGTCTTGACTTCCAATACAATGTAAGAGCATCCGTTCTACCTCCAAACATTGCTTCTCGCGGGTTAAGTCCTTCTTGTTCCGTAATTCGTTCGTTCGTATCTTCCGCTAGGCTTTCACTTGTTTTCATTAATCTCCATTCACATTCCCAGATAGATACTAGTTTGCTGACTTGTTGTTTGAGTTCTTTTTCTCGTCTCATTGTTGCCTTGTATAATTCGCCCATCGTCTTGTTCTTCTTAGTGTTAATGGTATTACCATTGAAGCACTTTGGACATCCGTGCCATAGACATCCGTGAAATTCGTAAGCAGTTTTCGTCTTTTCATCCCAGCCATCTACATAAATAGTTGAGTCGCCAATACGAAGCATTTTTTCACCACCATTGAAAGCGTGTTTGATATCCGTTTTGTCTAACCTGCTTCTGTAAGCTATCCATTCAACACAAGCCCGAGAGGTAATCCTGTTTTGCTTTTCCGCCTTCAACACAGCAATTGAATTCTCAGGCATAAACTTAGCCCGATACAAAGCCATAACACAACTCGCAATAGTTGTATATTGAAAAGGGTCAATACCGAATTCTAAAAACTGCTTTCTAAAATCCATACATCCCCTTCTCAGAATGTCAACATCGCTATGACAGTATTCCGCGATTTCCTTCCGCATATCAAATGTGTTGTTTTTCTGGCTTTCATACCATTCTAAGAATTCCGCCCTTTTCTTATCTTTCATCGTGTCGTAGCCGTAGTGCTTCTTATGAGGCATAACACCAACATAATTTTTATTCTTGTCAGTATTGAAGAAGTGAGGAAAGAAACCTTTTTTAAGTTCTTTCAATCCGAATGTTTTAGAAAAATCGGATAGAGGCATAGTCAAGAAACTGAGACTATCAATGAAGCGGTATTTCTTCAAAGTCATCATCATTATCTTACCACCCTGATAAATGACGAATGGAGCCTGCCCGTTATCCACTAACCATTTAAGAATAAACTGGCAGTCATAACCACGACTGTTATGAGCAATGAATGTAAAGCCGTTATGCTTAGATTCAAAAGCCCACTTACAGAAATCATCAATGGTCTTATGTATGACGGGTGGTTCCTTAGCATCGTAATACTGACTTTCCGCATGATTGACTATGTGCTCGCCCGTGTCCTGTGTCGCTTCAAAGTCAAAGAATATGTATTTCTCTGAAAAAGGTAATATGTCTTTCTTCACGATTTCGCATTGGTGCTCAAGTGGTTTCAGTTCCTTACAATTACGGCATTTCGCATAACCGCATTTGTGCTCGTTTTTCTTCCTGTAATTAAGACCGCACGAAAGACATTTCGCTTTGATATCGCAATTCGTCTTCTTGTGGTTATTGAAACATACAGTGTTCGGAAACTTTCTATTACACGAATAGCAATCAGTCCAATTGCTTTTATCGTTAATACCATTACAGCCTTTGGTTTCGCAGATATTACAAGTGGATTCACAAGCATGTCTTTCCTTGTATCCCCTTAGACATAACTCACAAAAGTTCTTTTTACCTAGCATAGACTTCATAATATTAGTTATCGCATCGTAGTGGTTCTCAGTCTTAAGTATGTAAAGGTTCGTAAGTCGCTCGCCTTTTTCATTAAGCAGGTCAGTCTTATAAACAATGTTGTCAGGGAATTCAACAATAACCAGATTGTATTTAATGTGGCTAGCAAAAGTTTTAATTTCAGGAATACCGCACACATCCTGAATGACTTTCGCTTCTTCGTGTAGTTTCAAAGCCATCTCCTCCTGTATCTTTCGTCCCATTAATATTGTCTTGTATTTTTTGTGTTTTTCAATTTTTGCTTTTACTACAACAATTGCTCTGGCTAAGCATGTGTTGTCTGTATTATTAATTTGAATTACTCCTCTCCTTTTATATACATCCAGCTTATTAATTACTTGAAGCCTCGTTCCGCCCGTCGGCATTTCAACAGATTTCAAAACGAATCTAAACCTATCCATATTAGTTCCCTTTTCATCTGTATAAAGGCTTTCGTTGCTTTGAAATATTGCTGACAGTCTTTCTAAAACCTCGCTGACAAAAATCTCGTTAATCTTTTTCAAACCCGTAGATACTGCTCCATAGTAATCTACAAACTTGATACTTAGACTTACCATATTATTCTGTCTTTGTCTTTTAATAAAGTCGTTCAGTATTATCTCAATAAACTTTACTACATCTTCCATACTGAATGAAGTAAAGTTGCCTCTAATCCTAACCCAATACTGGCTTTCATTAATACCTAGAATGTGCTTCTTTCTGTCAACATGTTTGATTTCGTAGTTTCCGTATCGCATTAGGTCTTTCACCCTTTCTTTTCTTTCTCTCACTTTCGCTTCAAACACTTTCGCCTCAAACTGAGGAGGTAATGGTGGTGCTACTGGAATAGCATGATGCTCAAAGTAAACAGCACCTCTTACTCTGTTCAAGTAATTTTGGGCCGTTGTTGTATGCACCTTATAATTTCTCGTCTTCGGTATTATATACAGCACATCTTGACCCCTGACCCTTTTGATTTCATAATTAATTTTTTGTTCCCTAAATTTGTCCAACCTATACGTCTTACCGTTGTAAGTGTGTGTCTCCATTGTATATATTGGTTAACAAATTTTTTTTGGAAATTAAATAATTATCTCAATCGTCTGCCCCCGCCGTGGTCCGCCGTGTGCTCCCCGTGTCTATATATACGGGGGGCCCAATGTTTAGATGGAAATTAGGGCAGGGCGGGCGGTGCGGACGGGCTGACAGGTCTGGCTGGGCCGAAAAAAAAATATTATTATTATATTGATATTAGTCCGCAATGACAGTTATGTTCGCGGTAATGACAGAAATTACACCAGTCATCATCATCGTCTCGTCTTTTATTTATATTTTCAATCATTCTTTCCCATTCTTCTTTTTTCTTCTTTTCTTCTTCTTGTTTTTCAAGAAACTTATTGTGCTTTTTTGATTTCAAGTGTATTTTCTTTCCTGAAATATCAACATCAGAACTTTTGGCGAAATATTGGGTTATTTTGTTTAGAAGAAATTTTTTCTGTGTGCCTGTTTGATTTCATATGTCTTGCTTTGCTACTCCTATTTATTTCAACTCCGCATTCACACTTGAAAGGAGTCTTCTTCCAACTCCTTTTCTTTTCTTTTTTGATTTCTTTTGTTTCCTTATCATAATTAACTTTCCATTCATCATACTTTTGTTTGACTTTTTCCTCGTGATATTTCTTTGCTTCTTCCATTGCTTGTTCTTGTGTTCTTCGTTTTCCAATACTAAAACTCTTAAACATCGTTTTACCTCCTTCTCTCAATTGAACTTTTACCATCGGCCTCTTTTCATTATTCTTTATCATAATACATCCTTTTGAAATAGTAAATCTACGACTTGTCTTTTTTTCCGTGTCGTCGTTTGTCATCCTGTATATGTCTCTATATTTACGACTTTAATTTGAAATATTAAAATGTAACGGTTTCAATTGCCATTTTGTCCCCGCGGGCCGAACGGTGTGTGTCTCTGTGGTGGGGTGGTATGTCTTGAAAAAGTGTGACAAAGTGTGACGAAGTGGCCCCCTATACTACTAATTTTCCATACAAATGCATCAGTGCGTTGTTGTTCCACAACAAGTTATCCCTGTCGTTTGGTGATTTCGGTCGTGTGGAGTAGTATAGGGTCGCACTACAAGACACTTTTTCAAGACATACCACCCCACCAGAGACACACACCGTTCGGCCCGCAGGGACAAAATGGCAACGATAATCATTCATACATTTCAGTTTCGTAAAATAATAGAAAAAATGACAATAAGTCGTTCGCGCCAGCAAAGGCAAGCCCATGTCCGCAGGCGCTCGGGCAGCCTTGCAATCTCTTCACCAGCGCGTGCACGTAGCAACCCCTTGACGTCTTGTTGCAGAAAAGATTGCAGTCGTTGGTACCTGCCCTTGTAGTCACCTTTTGTCAGACAGGCCTCTCTTTTTTTACGCACGGGCGCGTTTGCTGTGCGATTTCTCTCTTGTCTGGTTGTTGGTTTTTTTTTTGCACCCAGCTTTTCTTCACCCTCCCTGCTACAACCTTCTTCACCCTCCCTGCTACAACCTTCTTCCCCCCCCCCCCCCCCTCCCCCCGCCCTGCCACAGCCTTCCCGCGACCCCCCCCCCCCCCCACCTTTGCACCAACAACAGGTTTTGCTCCCCATCGGCCTTGAGACTTTTTCGGCGCCCCCCCCTCCCCCCCTGCCTGTCCCCCGCTCCCATGTGCGCCCTTCATTGTCGCTGATGTGGGGGGGGGGGGGGGGGGGCCGCGAGCTGAGTCTTTGTGAAATGCGAGCCACTTAGCCAAGGCAGCCGAAAAATAGAGAGAGAGAATGGACATCCGCGAAAACAATCGTACCGCCGGCTGCCGACATGCGCTGTCCAGCCTGCAGCAGCGTTCGCGGAGTTGGTGGGACTGGGCTCTGTGCGCTGCCATGTGGATCACGGGCGTGGCCGCAATCTTTGTGATCGGCAACAGCGCGATCCGCTACCAGTCGCCGCTAGAGCAGGAACAGCTTTGGCTCAAGCAAGCGGTGTGCGCGGGCTTCACGGCCGTCATCGTGTGCCTGGGCGCGGTGTACGTCAAGCTGCGCCAGCTAGTGGACGCGGTCGAGGATTCGCAGCGCCAGGAGGCCCGCCTGAACCTGGATGCAAGTGCCTTTGCGCCCTTGGCCTGAAAAAAAACAATCCCGCGGCGCCCTCCCCCCCGGAAGAATTTGAAGCAGTGGGCTCGGGAAGGGGGTTTAGTTGTAACAAAAAGAGAGAACAAAAGCAATTAAAAATAGAAAAGGAACAAGACATTAAGCTATACAAGAAAGCAACAAGAGTTTTTCTTTAATTTTAAAAGAAAGCCCGCGCTTGAACGGTGCTTGCTTTACTGTTGCTCGCGCAGAATGTCGGTCGCGCCGGTCCCGCCCCGCCTCTCTTCCTTTAAATTTTTTTATATGTCTTTTCTTGAATAACTCTACAATATTAAAACGGAAATTGTGCGTGGCATTCATAGCCTGTGCTTTGAAGACACCGTGCAGCACGCGCTTTGTTTACCCCAAAGCACACAAGACACCATGCAACATGTAGTTGGTCTTGCTTATTTGCTGGGCTGCTAGGGAGGTATCAGAGCCGCCAGTCCACGTAAATAGAGACGGCAAATTCAGGAAAAGCCCTGACGATTGTGGTGCCCAATATTTGTCAATAGCTTTAGTGCTTAGAGAAGTGCAAGCTGTGCCCCCTGCGGGTCCTACACCGTTTAGCCCGCGGTAGTCGCCGATGCTAGTACATTGGCCAGAGGCCATGACATAGTATTGGGCATCGACAAGATCGGAGAGCGTGTATTCAGTCTTAGTCAAAATGTGCCAGCCATAATTGCACGCGCCTCCGGAAGTAACCCCCCGCAGATAAGGTGCGCCGCTTTGTCCAGATTCCACAGTCGAACTTACGAAAAGCCTGGGGGTAGTGAAGCTCGCGGGGCAGGCTACGACCTTGCTATCCGTCGTCCGATAACTCACTCTGCCTGTCTTGCGAGAGCTACAGGCCCCGTTAAAGCAGCCTGTTGACGTTCCGCCTGACCAGCCGCTAGCGCAAGTGCAAGTATAGTTAGTTGAGTCTGTTCTAGTACAACCGGGGCAGCACCACAAGCGAAAGTACACGTCCGCCATGGTAGCCTGTCCGCTGGCGACCGGCTGGATCTTGGTGATCACAAACCTATAATACGAGTACGGACCTGGTGCGCTTAATTGGTAAGTGCGCTCCTGCCCTTGTACCAAAGCCTGTGCATTGCTTATGGTCGACAAAACGTCCCACGGCACCGCGTCCTCGCTGCCTAAAAGTGCAAAGCTCACGGGATGACCCGGGCACGCCGTGCTACCGCCGCTTACGTACCTGCAAGCAAAAGAGTAGCTCGTCAGGACCACCGCCGTCGTTTTGGCTATTTGCACCACTCGCCCGCGACGCCCGCCGTGCTCTGACCTCCGCTATGCTATAGGCGGCGGCCGACGACCAAGTGTTTGAACTAGCGGTGTCTGCCCCCAGCAGCGTGTAGACCGACGAAGCATTGCTGCTGCCGGTAACAGTCCAGGACCCCAACGGGTTGGAAGTCCACGTCTGGTGGAAGGAAGTATCGCAATCGCGCGGATACTAGTTACTACACGCGTTGTAGTGAAAGCAGCCTTTGCCAAGCCCCCCGCCTGCCCAGCCCGCGTCGCAGGTGCAAGTGTAACTTTCGGCGGGTGTGTTTGCGCACGAAGGACAGCACCAGGTCCTCAAGAACATCCTGCCAATCTGTGCATACGCATTGGTACCCCCTGCGGGCACAGTCAGGACGACGAGCCGGTAGACGGTGTAGCTTCCGGGCTGCGCTATCTTGTAGGTGCGCTCCTCGCCCAGGAAAGTAAAGGGATTCACAGAGGATTGGTACAGGTTCGTCCACTGCACCCCTCCGTCGTTGGATGCCATCAGCGCAAAACTCGTGGGCGGGAACACATCAATCGCAGCCAGGACAAATTGGGTCACGACAAACTGTGCAGTGGCTGAGATATCCAAGTACTCGCCCAAGAGGCCGGCGGTAACATATGATGTAGTACCGATATAATTTCCCAAATTGTCATACCTTGCTGAACTCCCTCGCCAATAATTGGTGGGAACGCTGGTGAAGGCCTTCCAGGCATTATACCCGGAATATTGGCTAGAGCTTGCAATAGTATACGTGTTAGTGCCAGAGTTATATGGACTGCCTGTGAAGTCTACCAAATCCAGCGCCTCATCACAGCTACTGCGCCAGGCCACGCACTCGTTTATCTGCGGCGTAGGCGTGGGTGATGGTGTTCCGGAGCTTGTGGATGTAACAGAAACGGTCGGTGTCCTGGTCGGAGAGATTGAATTGGTCAGAGAGATTGAACTGGTCGGCGACGTTGAGACGGTCGGCGTTACAGAAATAGTGGGAGTCACAGATACCGTGGGCGTCGCCGTCATAGAAGCGGATGGCGTCACAGATATCGTGGGTGTGCATGTCACGGATACAGTGGCAGTCACAGATATCGTGGCAGTCACGGAAGCGGATGGCGTCACAGATACCGTGGCCGTCGCCGTCGCGGACCGTGTCGCCGAGGTGGTGGGCGTCACAGATATCGTGGCAGTCACGGACGGCGTCACGGAAGGCGTCACAGATATCGTGGCAGTCACGGACGGCGTCACGGATGGCGTCACAGATATAGTGGCAGTCACAGAAGCGGATGGAGTCACAGATATAGTGGCAGTCACAGATATCGTGGCCGTTGCGGACCGTGTCGCCGAGGTGGTGGGCGTCACAGATATCGTGGCAGTCACGGACGGCGTGACAGAAGCAGATGGCGTGACAGAAGCGGATGGCGTGATAGATATCGTAGCAGTCACAGATATCGTGGCAGAAGCGGATGTTGTCACAGAAGCGGACGGAGTCATAGATATCGTGGCAGAAGCGGATGTTGTCACAGAAGCGGATGTTGTCACAGAAGCGGATGGCGTCACAGATATCGTGGCAGAAGCGGATGTTGTCACAGAAGCGGATGGCGTGACAGAAGCGGATGGCGTCACAGATACCGTGGCAGTCACGGACGGCGTGACGGAAGGCGTGACAGAAGCGGATGGCGTCACAGTTATCGTGACAGAAGTTGTGGGCGTCACGGACGGCGTGACAGAAATTGATGGCGTCACAGAAGCGGTTGGCGTCACAGATATCGTGCCAATCACGGACGGCATGACAGAAGCGGATGGCGTCACAGATATCGTGCCAATCACGGACGGCGTGACAGAAGCGGATGGCGTCACAGATACCGTGGCAGTCACGGACGGCGTGACAGAAATTGATGGCGTCACAGATATCGTGGCAGTCACGGAAGGCGGCAGAAGCAGATGGCGTCACAGATATCGTGGCAGTCACGGAAGGCGTGACGGAAGCGGATGGCGTGACAGAAGTTATGGGCGTCACAGAAGCGGATGGCGTCACAGATATAGTGGCAGTCACAGATATAGTGGCAGTCACAGAAGCGGATGGCGTCACAGTTATCGTCACAGAAGCGGTTGGCGTCACAGATATAGTGGCAGTCACGGTTATCGTGACAGAAGCGGATGGTGTGACAGAAGTTGTCACGGACGCCGTCATCGATGATGTCAGCGACGCGGTGGACGTGCTCGAAGCTCCCGGGCTTGACGATGGCGTTCTCGGGTTCGACGCGGTCACTGACACGGTCGGCGTCAGCGAAGGCGTCACCGAAGCGGAGGCCGTCACGGACGGCAGCCACTGTTGGCACGCAAACGGGGCCTGCCAGTTCTCGAGCTGCGCCGACTGCACGAATTGCAGGCACGTCTGCTCCGTCCAGGTCACGACCCAGCCTCTGAGATTTCGCGCCAGCAGACTGTCCGTCAGCATGCCGGAGGCGTCCTGCAGGCTGTCTAGCCGCCAATCCGACAGGTCGGCCTGCAGCGCGGTGGCGTGGGCGAACATGCCGCTCGCGTTCACGACGCGCGACACGTTCCAGCTCTCTAAGCCCACGATCGACGCGACTGTCGTGCCGGCGAACATCAACGAAATGTCCCGCGCCTGCGACACGTCCCAGGCGCTGACGTTGGCAAACGTCAGGCACGGCGAGTTGGCGAAGGCGCCCGTCAGCACCAGCGCCGAACGCGGGTCAAGCCCCGACACGTCGACGCACGTCACCGGCAGCCCGGAGAAGCTGAATTCGAAGCTCGTGATCTGTTAATTTGTCCAAACAAAAGGCACACAGAAAAAATTTCTATAACCCAATATTTCGCCAAATACGGCCAAAGATACAGGCAAACCAAACATTCCGCGAAATACGGCCATGTCGACACTAGTGCCGGGTCCAAGATAGCTCAAAAAAAATTTTTTTTTTGAGCAATTTCGGCAGTCGGATAGTTTTAGAAAAAGAAATTTGGGGAAAGATTGGCGGGCGGGGAAAAAACTTCAGCAGATTGAAAATTTTCCCCCGCCCGCCAATCCTTCCCTAATTTTTTTTCCTAAAACTATCCGACTGCCGAAATGTCCTGCGCTCTAAAAAAAAAGTTTTCGTGACGGCCCGCAAAAGGAGGCCAAATCCTTGCCTCCCCAATATTTTGCAAAATATGGCCATGTCGACAAATCTGCCTGGGGGAGGGTGTACCGAAAAAAAGGGAAAATTAAAAAGCATTGGTCTGCCGGGCTGAAACACATGGTTTTTCTCTCTCTCTCTCTCTCGAGCCGACTTCACTTTTTTGTGACTAGCCGCTCTGCGCAAATGTCCGGGCTGTTTCATAAATAAAACTAGTACTTTTTTTCTGTCCTTCAACGACTTTTCCTTTTCTTGTATTTTTTTTTTAAGTGTTGCCTGCGTTGGCTTACTTCTTTTCTTCCTCCTCTGCGTTCGTTTGGATTTTGTACATGAGCCCCGACGCGTCCAGGGTCTGCAGGGCCTTGAGCAGTACGAACGTCGTGGGCAGGCGCACGAGCCCCGGGTGCGAGCCGCTCGCAAAGGCCCGGGAGCAGGACCTAGTGAGGCACACGGCCGCGCCGTCGGCACCGTCTATCCCTAGCCGGCCGCACCGCTGGCAGACCACGTCGAGGCGCGAGTCGGCGCTCTGCAGCACCTGCTCCAGCAGCGCGGTAGACCCCGACTGCACCGCGGCGTTCAGGCACATGGAATCGAACTTGGACGCGCCGTCCACCCGCGCGGACTTGGTGCCCTGGTGCGTCAGCGGGTCCATCGGGCCCTGGTGCCTGACCTTGAACTGTACCTCGCTGGTCTTGTCCTGGCGCATGTAGTACTGGAAGCCGAACAGCGTGGGGTTGGCGGGCGGGTCCAGGTCCATGCTGGCGGTGCTGTACATCCTGGCCGACGCACGCAAGTGCAGCTCCTGCAGCAGGCCCGGCGTGGCTCCTTCTGCTGACGGTGCGGCGCACGTCTGTGCGCTGTCCCACGTGGCCTCGAGGTTGCTGGCCGTGCCGGCAGCCGCGCGTTCTGCGGCGGGCGCCCAGGCACTGTTGGGCAGCAGAAGCCCGCGCCAACCCGTGCCTAACACCTTCCCGTCCAGGGCCAGCTCCAGCGCCCGGCGGGCCCCGCCCGCGGGCGGGCCTAGAATTATCTTGGCGCGGCGGCCCTGCGCCAGGAGCCAGCTCTCCTCTGCGTGGGCCCACTGTGCGAGCTCGCTCACGCAAATGGCGTCACGGCACGAGCCGTCGCCCGCGTGGAAGTGTGGTTGGATGCGTTGGGCGCAGCCCCGCGCCGGCACCGCGCCGACGTCGTAGGCCTGCAGCGCCAGGCGCAGGACCTTGCTGAGCGCCGCCAGGGCCGGCCCGGACGTCGGCGCGGACGCTCGGCGGAGCCAGTGTTCCAGGCAGCTGCGCCACAGCCTGGCGGCAATAGGGCAGCAGTGCGCCTCCAGCACCCACCAGAAGTCCGGGCGCCAGAGGCGGCACTTCTGTTGTTGCAGGGCGTACAGCCGCGTGTAGGCCAGCAGCTCCTGGTTCCAGGGCCACACGTAGCTGGCGGGCCCGCCAGTAGTTTCGTGCGTCAGCTGCCGGCCGTACTGGGCTATGAGCCTCGTCTGCAGCGTGGTGACGCAGTCGTTGATGGTCTTGCGGAACATCTGTGAGGGCCCGAGCAGCACGGCCGGGCGCTCGCCGGTCGGCAGGTAGGGCAGTGCGTGGTCGGGCACGAACACGCACAGCGTGCATTTCTGGCCCGACGAGTTGGTGATCTTGTCGCCGTACTGGAAAGGCAGCAGCCTTGTCATCACCATGCGCGCGTACACCGGCGCGCTGCCGCAGTCTCGCGGCGTTTGCGCGGGGTCCGTGTCCAGCCACACCTGACGATCGACCGATAGGCAGTTCTGCGACACGATCCCGCGGGTCTGCGCCACCGTGCGCCGCACGCAGGACTCGTCGCTGCCGTCCGGCTCGGCCGACGACAGCGCGCGCAACAGCACGTCCCCTGGCAGCACCGTGCGCCCGAGCGGCACGGTCCACGCGTCCTCGCGGCGTTTGCCCAGCAGGTAGCCCTCCAGCGAGCGGCAGCCGCGGGCCTTGGCGAGCTTGTGGCTATCGGCCGCGAGCGCGGCGCGCGTGCGGGCCAGCACTCTGTTCCAGCCGCTGGTGGCATCCATCGGCGGCGGTGGCGGCGCGGCCGGCATGCGATCGTAGTACGCCCTGCTGTCCAGGAACGCAAACAACCCCCGGTCGGCCGCGCCCTGGCTCCAGACCGTGCCGTCGTCCTGGTTGTGCGACCACGCCCGGTACGCCACCGGCACGTTGAGCCCCAGCGGCTGCACCCCGAGCGTAGACGCCGCGACGGGCGCCCGGGCTGGCGTTGTCCGATGGACTGCGACTGCATGCCTACGGCGTACACGAGGCGCGGGCCCGTCACGTGCTCGTGGAACAGCGTCAGCGCCGAAGAAAAGCTCAG
Source organism: Paulinella micropora (assembly GCA_019918135.1). Classification (NCBI taxonomy): domain Eukaryota; phylum Cercozoa; class Imbricatea; order Euglyphida; family Paulinellidae; genus Paulinella; species Paulinella micropora. Next base: position 26,027 of record WBZZ01005358.1, read on the forward strand.
GTGGCGGGCGGGCGACAGGTCCACAAAGTTACAGTCGGGCGCGCGGGCCGCGAACTTGCTCAGGCTCTCGCAGCCTACCTGCACCGCCGACTCCTGGATGCTGAGCCACACCAGGCAGCCCTGGTCGCGCAGAGCGTGCCACACGGCCAGGCAGTCAGCGGGTGCCGGCGGGAGCTGGTTGCTCACGAGGTAACTGGATCGTCGATTGTGCGGCAGGCGCAATTCTCGCAGCCGCCAGCCGGCCCAGATGCGGCGCACGTCGGCCGGCAGCGGCACGACACCTTTATTGACGTGCAGCACGGGCGCCGACAGCCTGCCCGCGTACGTGTGGATCGTCAGACGTTTCTCTTCGCGGTCCAGCAACAGGCCCAGATGCCTCAGGGCCAGCCCGCCCGCGTCCGCCACGTCGTCGCCCTGCGCCCCTCGCTTGAGCGCGCGCAATTCCCGCAGCATTCGTTCGGCGCCGGCGGCGCTGATGGACCCCAGCACGCGGCCGTGGCACTCGACCACAAATTCACCCAGCGACAGCTGCGACGTCGCGACGTCGCAGCGGTTTGTGACCCAGTCCTCCAGTGCGGCGGCCCACGCGCCGTCCAGCTCGGGGGTGATGGTGGTGAACAACGACAGGCGCTTGTCGTAGCCCGACTTGGCGGACTTGCTGGTCTCGTTCGGGTCCAGAAAACTCAGCTGCGAGACGTCGAACCGCTGGTCGGACGTCATGCCCTGGCCGTTCGGCACCATCTGGCACACGCGGCGCGCGAGCGAGTACTTCTTGGCCAGGTTGCCGCGCAAGTGCTGCAGCACGCGCTGCAGCGGCTGCGCGTCGCTGGCGCCGGCCCGGTCCCTCGGTGACGCGAACTCCTGGAACACGCGCGACATCTGCGCGCTGTCTAGCAAAACCACCGGGTCGACGCAGACGGCCAGCCCGCCCCACGACGTCAGGCGCGACTGCGCGAACGAGCGCACGCGCTGGAAGGCGCGCTGCAGATTGTGCGAGTAAAGCTGCGCCAGCGTCAGCACCGCCCGGCTCTGCATGGCGAGCGGGTCCGACAGGCCCGCGGACGGCTGCCCCTCGGCCACCGACAGCACGGACGGCAGCCCTGCCTCGGCGCGGCTGAGAGCCCGCGCGCCGTACCGCAGCAACTGTTTATTGCAGTCGTCGTCTAGCGCGTAGTCTGCCACAATCGCGGCGCAGCGCGCCGGCAAACGCGAGGCCCGGCGCACGGCCGCCGCCAGCCACTGAAGTGCGCCCGGGAAAATGTGCAGCAGGAACCTGTTGCGCAGCCACCACAGCCCCTGCCCCTGCATCTGCTCGACCGAAAACTGCTTGGTCCGCAGGCACCACAACTGTCCCAAGCGGAACAGGGCCTGCTCGCGCGTGACGACTCCTTCGTTAAGCGCCCAGGAACGGTGCACGATGTCTAGGTACACGGCCTGGGCGCACGCGTCGTCGCCGCGGGTCACTAACTGGCGCAGTTCTTCCCAGCACCCCACGCCGAGCGCGCGCCACAGCAGTACGAAGGGCAGGTCGCATGGCTGCCCCACAAAGACCCGGGCGGTCAGCACGGGCAGGGCCGAGTCCGAACGCGTCTCCGCGCGCACAAACGTTTGCACGCGGGCTTGCGGCAGGCAGGCGTCGGTCACGGCACGTTCTGTCGGTTGCCGTAGGCACTCCTCAGTATCTGGTCGCGGCGGCCGCCCGCACGGCCCGTATCTGGGTACAAGTGCAGCTTGCGCTGGCGCTTGGCCCCGACCATCAGCGCCTCCTGGTTGTGCATGTTGTCGACGTGGTACTGCGCACAGTGCGGCCCCGCGCCGCCGTCTTCGCCCTCGTCATCGGCGCGCGCCGGCGCTAGCGGGCTGTCCACGCCCTGTCCCGCCGCAATCGCGTTGGTCTCGGTCTCTTGCGCGCGACCCGTGTGCCACACGACGGCGCGGCGGCGCGTCCCGCCCGGTGTGCTGGCGGTCGCCGAGATCTTGTAGACCTCGCGCACGACGGCCCCGGGGCCCGTCTGCAGGGTGCGGCCCTCGATGGCCCAGGTCACCCCGTTCAGCGCGCGCCCGGCCAGCGAGTTGTTGCGTTTATCCCACTGCCGCAGCAACGGGTGGTCGAGCGGCGGTACTTCGCGGCCCTCGATGGCCCAGGTCACCCCGTTCAGCAGCACGAACGGGACCCAGCAACCCACCTCTAGGCCCTGCTCACTGCGCCAGTAGTGGCTGTCGGCACTGGTGGTAAACCAGCGCCTGATCGCCGGCCACCCCGCCCGCAACGCGCTGGGCGGGGGCAGGTTCAGGGGCCACGGCAGCGTCAACAACGTCACGACGCGCGGGGGCGGCAGCCACGCTTCGTGCGTTACGTCTTCGTACACTCCGGAACTATTCCGCCGCTGCAGGGCCCAACGGACCTCGGCCCTGAGCTCGGCGCACCAGCTGCCGCCGGTCTCGCACAGCACGCCATAGCTGCCGCGCGGGTCCTCGAAGCCCTTGAATTCAGTTGACATCTTCAGGATTTACACGGGCCCCGCGTCCTCCGCGCCGGCGCGCCCGCGCGCCTGCACGGGCACTAGGCGGGGCACGCAGATAGCTGCCGCCGCGACGTGCTCCGACCGCAGCCAATCCCTCAGCGCCTCCCGCAGGCAGGTGCCCTGGTTCCGTTTCTGGCACAGCTTGTCGAATTCCTCCGCGCCAACAAAGCGCAGGCGCGTCTGCAGGGAGAGTTTGTTGACCAGCCCCGGCGCTACGTGCGTCACGAAATTACGCAGGCTTTCAATGGCGCAACGGTTGTGCTTGAATTCCTCTTCGACAAAGATCAGCGACAGCGCGCCGGCCTCTTGTACCGTCGCGACGGGCTGAGCCCCTACACACAAATCTCGCAAACCTTCGTCGCGTGCTAGCTGCTGCGCGATGAGGACAGAGATCGTTTCCGCCGAGGCGTCCATCCGCGCGCCGTGCCCCCACCTTTCTCCCGACACTTTTTTTCCTTCTGGCTGCGCTTTCCCCGCGTTTGCCTGTGGGGGAGACGACGAAAAGAAAGGATCTGGGAAAAGGGCGGAACTATATATTCGGCTGTGTAGAATCGATCCCCAAACTCTCTCTCTCTCTCCCACCTTTCCCCCCCCCCGCCTATTGCCAAGAACAAGGGGTGACAAGGGAAGGTGGGTGGAGGGGGGGGGGACTGGGCGAGAAAGGGGGGGGGGGGGGGGGGCGAGAAAGGGAAGCAAGAGAAATTTAGCGGCGGACATTCCCGTAGGATTTCGCAACACACGCCCCCAGGAACGGGAAGAGAAGGCCTCCCTGTTCTTTTTTTAATGTAAAGCACGGGAACCGCATGACGGACAGCGAACTGCGCGTCTGCGCGTTTATCCAGAGACACTTCCATTGTGGTAACAACTGCGGAGATGATCTCAAGGATCATGCTTTGTCGGTATGCAAGCACCCCTGGCTGTCCCCTCTCAATTATTGGGAAAAGCTGGCGGGCAGCGATCGCTTAAACAAGGCCCAGAACTGCGTGCCAGAGAGCAAGGAGTTTGATTCAATCTTGTGTTCGCCGATGCCCCGTTCTATTCTCACGACACTTTTTATGTTCTGGGATGAAAGTGCCGAAGAACAGAATTTTAAGATCAGCCCCTGCTGGTTGCTGGCGGAGACGCATCTCTGGGACCCACGCCTGTGCGGCCGCAAGAAGAGGGATATCACTAGGTGCACGTCGGGGGGCGTGCCTACCGGCACGGGCCTGAGCACGTTGGAGGAGGTTGTACTGGTAGTAAACTGCACGCTAGAGCTCATGGCCCGGCAGCACCGGGAGCGGGCCTCGTTTTATAACAGTGTCAAACAACGCTGGCCCGAGGTTGTACAACTTGGAGAACTCAACGCACTGGACCAGGCGTACGACGACAATGGCCAGCTGCTGATTTCACAGTGCCCCACCAAGGGTCTGCAAGAACTGCGTGAACACGTCCGAAACCTGACCGAAAAAAAGGGGGGAAGGAGCCCTGCATCTTCATCGGCACGCACGGCAATGTGCTCTATAACGCACTGAGCGCCCGGGTTCTTAACGGCAGTATTCTCAAGATCGGGGCGGCCTTTACCAACAGGGAATTCGCGATCGAAACGCGCAAGCAGGTCTTTCCGGGCTGGCCACTTTTGCGGCCGTGCGACTGCCGAGTCAAGGTTCTAGAGGTTTGGGATTTAACCACGGCTGCCGGCCTTAAGTCCTGCGCAAAAAGAGCCCCAGTCCAGAATTTATTAAAATCACAAACATAGCTTTCAAAGCCCCGGAAGGGCGGTAGTTCTAAGAATCCAGACAGCCCTTGGGCTCCCAAAAAAAATACTAGCCACCCCCCCCTTTTTTTGCCTGCTGTACGTGGGGGTACAAGGGATGGAACTGGGCGGCCCCCCCCCCTCTCTCTCTTTCTGCTGCGCATTTCTTTTTTTTTTCGTCTCGTTTGGCTTCTGCCTGTTGCGCGCCGCGGCGGCCCCCCCTTTCCTGCCCCTCCCCCCCCCCCCTTCCGTCGTAGTGCGTGCAACCGTTCGTCGCGCATAGGATCCTCGGCCCCCCCCCCCCCACCCTTTTCCTCTTTGTTTATTTTCTGTCCTCCCACGGACAAAAAAAACCAAAACAAAACCCTCTCCCCCCCCCTCTCTCTCTCTCTCTCTCTCTCTCTCTCTCTCTCTTGGGGCACTTTTCCCCTCACCCCACACGCACTGGCCTCCCCCCCCCCCCCCCCCCATCCCCCGCCCGTGGGGACGAACATGGCCGCGACGACCGCCCTCTGGACCTGCCCACACTGCCCTGCACAGCACAAGTCTTACACTGACTTCAAGAGACACATGGCCCGGCACCGCAGAGCGCTCAGTGGCCCAGCGGGGGTTGAATGCCCGTTGTGTGGATTCACCGTTACCAAGAAGAACAACCTGCGTTCGCACCTGAACACTCACACCAAGCCGTTCATTTGTTCGCTCTGCCCGCGCAGATTCGCACGGAGGAGCGGCCTAGAAACGCATTCGCTCAGGCACGCCCAAGGGTGGAAGCCCAGGTGCGCGGTGCCGGGGTGCCAAAGTACTGCCGAAGCACAGCCGCCGCAGGTGCTGCCGTCGACCTACGTGCCGGCGCCCTGTGGCTGCGGGGTGATGTGCCACGTGTGCGGCAAATTCCTGAGACACAAAGGCAGCCTGCGCTTGCATCTCAAAATCCACGACCCGCACAAGGACTACGAGTGTGCCTTCTGCCACCGGAAATTTACTCAGAAGGTCAACTGGGAAAGCCATCTGACACAGCACACCGGCGTGAGGCCCTATCGCTGCGATCAAGGATGCTGTGAAAGGGCTTTTGCAACCCGTCAAGCACAGAGCGCTCACAGGAAAGCGTACCTGCGGCGGACGAGCGGGGGGCGGGCCTGATCTTGTTCTGCTACCAAAAAAACAAACAGGCGGCTGGTTTCTGTAATTAAAAAAAAGAGGCTGCGGAGAGTGTGTAAATATCTTCTGCCGGCCTTCGCCCCCCCCCCCCTTCCCCCCGATCCCCGTCGCACCATGAACAATAGAGAGTCATGCCATTCGAGGCGCTTCTATTCAGCCGTCGTGGATAGTGCTCTGGCCTCGTACGCGCTGCATTCAGTCTCCGAAGTACGAACGATTAAGAGCCTGGACGATGAAACCTTACGGGCCCAAACATCCAAGCGTGGGCTCGGGGTGATCGACGACGAGTCTTTTGGTTTGGCTCTGTACCGCGCGGGACATTTTCGCGACGCCAGGCGCGCGCTGTGGTCGGCTGCCAGCTTGGGCTCGCGGCTCGCGGCGAGGCTGCTGGGGGACATGTACAACCTGGGCCTGGGCGGACGAAAGCACAACGGGCTGGCCATCTCGGCCTGGGCCCTGGCCGCCCACCAGGGCTGCAGCTCTTCGGCCTACAATCTGGCTGTCTATTTGCTTGCGGGCATTAGCTGTGTGCGTGACGCAAGGCGGGCCGCGCGCACGTTTCTCGCTCTCGCCAGCGCAGTGGACTGCTTGAACTCTATGTACGCCTTTGCCTACTGCGCTCGCAATGGGCTGGGCATGCAGCAGGACCAGGGGCTGGCCCTAACCGTGTACCGGAGGGGCGCGGGTCTAGGCTGTTCGAACTGCCAGTACATGGTAGGCTTCTTCTGCGAGAGGGGCATCGTCCACCCCCGCCACGTTGGTCTGGCTATAGTGTGGTACACGATTGCTGCGAGGAGCGGCGACCGGCAGGCACTGCGGGAGTTGCGCGAGCTGTGGGCCCAAATAATCAGCGGGCACGCCGCCGCCGCGCGCGGGCGGCCCGGACCTTACATGCAAGCAGAAATGCCAGAAACCAAGAACTTGTGTTAAACCAGACCCAAGGAACAAAAGAGGACGGGCCCCGCCACGGCTGCGGCTTTTCAGCCCCTACCCTCATTTTTGTTCCGCGTCTTTTTTTCCAGCCCCCGTGCGCCGGGGCGCTTGCACAGCGGCTTGTAATTGGGCTTTGGTGGACAGCAGCAAAAAGGGCGGTCGGGAGGGGCGGGGGGCAAGCGACGCCCGCGCGTACAGCGCTGGAAATTATCCAGAGGCGGGTTCGGAGGTCCCTTTTCTTTGCTGTTCCGGGCGCGCTCCCCCCCCCCCCCACCCGTTTTTTTTTAACTGTTACTAGTTTATTAAATGTCAGCAATGAGCTGTAAGTCTTGCTCGTCCAAGCGTCAAAGAAGGGCCGAGACACGTGTAAGTCTAGTGGCGCAAGCGGCGGCCAGAGAGTTTTGGTCGCGCGACATTATAGACACGTGCCTCGAAAGGGCCGCCGGCGAGCCACAGAATGCAACTTTGCTCGTGCGGGCGGGGTTGCATTGCCTTGAACAGTGGGCCTGGCATACGACGGACCCAATCCCCCGGCCCAAATTCACAGAGCTGTTGGAGCTGCTGTCCAACCAGCGCTGGCACGAAGACCTCGACACGCTCCGCCGCGTGGTGGAGCTGTTCAGAGACCGTCATTTGCCGTGGGTCGACTTGGCCGCCAGGGCCAAGCTGCTAGCGCATGATCTAAAAACTAACCGCACAGATATCGAGACGCTGTTCAACCGAGACCGCGTGTGTTGGCTGTCGCTGGACAGCAGTCATACCGAGCTTGTCAAGGCGTGCCAATCGATTAACAGCGAGCTGACGCGGCGCGCGCTACAACTAGCAGGGCTGAAACTAGCAGGGCCGCCGCTACGGATTGTCCACCTCAACCAGGTGTTGAAGTGCTGGGCCTCGGCGCTGGACCAGGCCCTGGCCTGGCAGGTCAAGGGCCCAGTAGTGCCGCTCCGGCCCTGGCCCGCGCTAGAGACCTGGTTTGGGTCTAAAAGGCCAGGCGGCTGTGATAGGCTGGGGGGCGACGGTCTAGAAAGAATTTTCAAGCTTTTTTGGTTGGCGGCGGACAGGTGCTTGCGGCAGGCCAACAAAGAAGACGACGAGACAAGGGCATCCGCCAGCGACGGAGACATCGTAATTACTTACAAGAAAGTACGCTCTCAGAAACGTGTTGTCCTACCGTTGGGGCCTCTGCCGCCGGCCTTCGCCTTCGCCTGGAGCTACGCCGCCAACCTGACGCACAGCGAGTTCATCGGCTGTGAGATCGATTTCCGGGCCCCCGTGCTGTGCGGCGGTAGCTGGCAGGCGGACGCTCCCGGGCAGAGCTGGCCGCTGGCGCTGGGTTGGGACCTTCCCATAGAGGTCGCAAACAGTGAGGAGGCCTGGGTGCTGGACTGGTGGCTGCGCGGGCTGGGGCAGATAGACGGCTATGACTGGCAGCGCAACGTTGGCTACAAGAACGGGTACAGCTACTTTGGTATGGGGCTGATCGAGTCCTACGACTCCGAGCTCGGAGGAGTCTTACACCAACAGAGTTTGGATCTTCTGTCGCTGCTTGCCAAATTCACACACGGCCGCGCTCGGCCTTTTGCGCGGCTGTGCCCGCGCAAGCCGCGTTGGAACGGCAAGAACACCCTCGACATCTCGAGCGGGGATCTACAACGGTACACTACTTTCTTGGTCTCACACCAAGACCCAAGCGACGACTTGGGTCACGCCATAGTTTCTTTCCGGCAGGGCAACACTATCTTTGTCTATGACCCAAACACGCGTGTCAGCTCCCAAAGGTGCAACGATTTGCTATGAGTTTAGATACATCCCAAGAAGAAAGCGGACGAACCAGCTTCTGCTCCTCAGGTAATAATTTTTTTATTTTTTGTTGATTTATTTTTGTTTGTGTATTGTAGGAGCCAGCACCTGCACCTGCAACTGCTGGTGAAGCAAAAGTAATTACTCTTTCTATTATTACTTGTGCTAATTTATGATGATGTAGGTTGAACAGAAAGCAGCAATGCTAGATAACTTATCAGCAGGAATAGCAGTAATGGATCTCTCTGCAGCCAATGGTGAAGGAAAAAATGCTGGTAGGAAAGGAACTCCAACCAAATCTTCTGTTCCTTACTTCATTAGTGGCGATGAAGGAAAGGGAATTACTATTTCACTCATCCAAGTAGCAGGAAATGATGGTATTTCTGCTATGGGTTTGAAAACCACTATTTCAAAGATCAGAAAGGGCGACATCGTATTGGTAGTATATTTGAAAGATGATTCTAAGTTTTTTTCACCCAGCTTGAAGAACGCTGAATCAATTATCGATGGCAATATTGAAAATCTTGCGAAGATTCTTCCAGCCAAGATCGTATAATAAATATTTTACACAAAATTTTGTAACTTAATTTTAATAATCTGAGCTTCAGGCATTAAATTACATCTATCAATGTAGTTAAATCATAAATCAAGTATTCTTTTTTCTTTCTAATCCGGTCACTTCTACGGATATTTTCCGGTTTTATATCTAATGACTTTAATAAGTGACTAGTCTTCTTTTCCTTGGTTACTTCCTTAACTTTGTCAGCTAATTGAAGTTTAACTTCTTCCGGTTGTTGTTCTTTCATTTTGGACTTTAATCATTGTTGAGGACTTGCTATTTCATCCGAATTTAAAATCAACTTCAAACCTTTCCGGCCTTTTACTGTATATACTTTCTTCGAAAACTGAACATCGCCTTTACTAAAAACGGTTCGTTCTAGTTCTTTTCTTACGGTTGAGCCCTTAGGAAATTTATTAATAAGACCGGCTCTGTATATTTCCTGATCATTTTTCTTTTTACCCTCATAGACTTCCATAGGTGTAGCCTTAATTGTAATATGATATGTATTATTATAATTTTCGACAATTTCATGAATGTAAGGATCCCAAATGAAATTATCATTAACTTCCCACATAAAATTTAAATCGTTCCTCATTGTTCTAATAAATCTATCTACTATGCTCATAGTTCGGTGGTCGCAAACTTCGTTCGTTGTGTGTTGAATTCAGTTGTCGTTAAAGTATTCAGCGACTTGTCCTTTATATTCACTGCCGTTGTCGGACGTAATCCTTTTAGGTTTAGGCATTTTTTTTAATCCTTCTAATACTTAACTGGTTGTTTTATTTTTGATCGGTTCAATCCAACCACGACGAGAATAAACATCAATCATTACTAAACCAAAATTGTAGTTTTTGTTTCCTTTCTTAGTAGCTATTTTAGACATATCCATAAGGTCAATAAACACTTGGCTTAATGATTCAGGCTCAGGGGCTAGTATAGTATTCCATTTAGATTGATGATGTATTTCAGAAGCCTCTTCAATTTTCTGTTTCTCAAGTTCTTCTTCATTTTTGCCTGGAGTTTCTTCCAGTTGTGAGTTAGCGGTTGTATGCTTATGGTCCATTGCTATATGCGACTAAAATAGAAAGGTAGTTTATCGCAATATATAAAAGAGTAAATAATAAGTCGTGCATAAAGTTATATATTGAAAAATTAAAAAAATCTTTCAGCAAAAGGTTTTGTGAAACTTTTTCAAAAGTTTCAAAACTTTAAAAATATCTTTGAAACATCATTGTTTTCTTTTTTTGACTTCTCTGGTTGTCCCGCATAAACATTGACATTAACACGGCCAGTCTTCTTCCCTCCTTTCTTAGGCTTAGGCTCTTCCTCTTCTTCCTCAGAACTTTCGCTGTCCTCGCTTTCTTCTTCCACTTTCTTTTTTACCACTTTCTTCGCCTTCTTCTGTTTGGTCTTTAATTTAATACCAGCAACGCGTCGGGCAACGATATCAACAAAGTCGTGTTCAACCTCTTCATCGCTTTCGCTGCTTTCCTCACTTTTCTCACCATCTCTACCATCAATCATATCCTGCTTCTTAGTAATGTGGTCCATCTTTTCGTCGTTAGTCATTTCTTTCACATTCTTAGCCTCTTCCTCAGCGAGTAATTCCTTAGCCCTCTCAATCTTTCTTTGCTTAGCCTGTTTCTTCTTCGCCTCCCAACCCTTTTCAAGATTTTTTATCGCGACCTCTCTATTACCTCTCGGCATTTTCTATTTGTTTATATTATCATACAAAATAATATTATTTAGTTTTTATTAATAAACAATTTCTTAACAAATATAATACCTCCGCGGGTTTTGGTTCAAATGTCGCAATTCAAAAGTTTATTAGGCCTTAATGAGTTGGCTGTTGATAGTCTAAATATACTTAACTTAGACTTAACGAACACGAACATAGTGGGTCTTAATACAGATAGGGTGCCAGAAGATGCCGACCCCGTAAATCTTTATTTTACCAACGGCCGATTTGATACACGACTGGCTACCAAAAGCACAGAGGACATTAAAGAAGGAAGCCGTTTATACTATACAGAGCAACGAGTTAGGGACAACGACGAGGTTAAAGCCTCAACTCAACACCGTTCTAATACTAGTAATCCGCACCAAACCAGCCTTTATAATCTGATAGACACAAACATATCCGCACCAGTGGCCGGTCAATACTTAGCATACAACGATGTAGAAGGCAAATGGAAGAATACATATTTAGGGTCAATTGACACACTCTCTGATGGTCATAACGGCACCAATAGCGATGAATAGCTATCTAACATATAATTCAATAAACTGGGTAAATAAAACCTTTCCGATAAATGTGGATGAATTCGGCAATATTAGTATGGGAAGGAAGAATATAACAAATGTAAATTTACTAAATACCAAAGATGTTGATGAATGGATATTTGAGCATCAAGATAATAATGATAAAGTTTCAGCGAGTGGAAGTATAGATAGCCACAGCGATGTGACAATATCAGGTTTCCCAGCAGATAATCAACTGATTATGTATAGCACAGGACAATGGAGAAACACCACACCACCCTTTCTTAGATTAGACGGCACTGCTAGTATGACGGGAGGAATAAATATGGGCGGTTATGCTATTTCAGGGGCTTCTACATATAATGGAATTAATCTCGCAAATCTCTTAGTTGATGGTTCGGTGGTCAAACTAACAGGAGACCAAACCATAGGAGGAATTAAAACATTTAGTAGTATAATAAATGCGAGTGCTGGTCTTTATATGAAAAGCCAAAGCATAACAAATGTAAATCTTGTTGATGGCGTGGATGTTTCCGTTCTTGATACTTCGGTGGTTAAACTAACAGGAGACCAAACCATAACAGGAAACAAAAAATTTACATCAGTTTTAGAAGTAAGTGGTTCATCCAATCCTACTACTTTTGATGGTATTGGCATAGCCTTTGATACAAAAATAGGAATGATTGCAGCACAAAAAACAGCAACAGCGACTTGGAATCCGATACAAATAACTGGTTCGTATGCAGAGTTGTAATCAGGTAATACTTTAATTCTCACCGCAACTGGAACAACATTAAGTTTGAATAACAACAAAATAACAAACTTAGCCGACCCCTTCCGCTTCAACAGATGGAGCAAATAAAAGTTATGTTGATACAAAAGACGGGTAAAATGTGAAACTAACAGGAAACCAAACCATAGCAGGAATTAAGACATATAGGAGTGGTGTTGAAATAACTGGAAATTCAATCAATTCAACAACGAAGGGAACATTCATTGTTTTCAATTCTACCAGTAATATCGGTTCTATTGCTAGTTTGGATATGAAAACCGCGACATATTACAACTTTGAAATTTCCGCGAAAAAAATAAGTTTTATTATTGACGGGACGATTGTTTCGTGGTTTAATGCTACTGGCTTAGATTGTAATAGTAGTCGGATTGTTAATCTAGGAGCACCACAAAATGCGAATGAAGCGGTAAATAGGTAATATATGGATGATAATTGTGTAAAACTAACAGGAGACCAAACAATAACAGGAATTAAAACATTCAACGGGACGAGCACTGTGATAAAATATCTAACTTTAACACAAACGGCGGATTTTAATAATCAAGAAATCATCCACGGTGGAAATATTACAGATAATGGGGCACGGATATTAAACCAAAATGGAGGAGATATATTCTTTTCACAGACATCAGGTGATTATCAATATTTCTTATTTACTCTAAATACTGCTACAAGTGGAACCGCAAACCAAAGAGGTTATGTATTCACGAATGTAGCATTTGATGTAAAAGGGGCGGGACTTTATATTTCAAAACTTTTAGATAACAAAAGTGCTTCGTCTGACATTGTCCGTTTCAACAATGCTGGTGGTATGCGGTTTTATGGTGCTTTGGATATGAATTCAAACAACATAACAAATGGTGGAACAATAACGGGAACTACATTAACGGCAACTGCTGGTATGACTACGACAACATTAACAACAAGCGACAAAATAACGACAGCATCAGGTAAGCCAATGATCATAGGCAATACAACGAAAGGCACAGGAGCGACAGGAGGCTTAGAATTATATGGAACGGCATGTAATATCGGAGGAGCACACTTGCAGGCAATAACAACAGCGGATGCTTATCCAACATTCCAATTATTGAACTGGGCACACGACAATATAGGCTTAAGTTTTGATGCTTATTATGACGGCTCAAACAGGAAATCAAGTAATTCTGGCTCAAGCTTTCAAATATACAAAATCTCAAACAAACTTGCTTTTAACTATAAATCAGGAATAACAGCAGGAAACAATGTAACATGGTCAGAAACAATGAACATAAGCACTGCAGGATTAATAACAGCAAATGCGGGTATATCTACAACCACATTAACAACGAGCAATAACATAGTAGTCGGAGCAGGTAAAAACATATTTGTAGATAGGAGTGCGAATGCTAATAATAAACTAGTTTTATACGACAATGGAACAGGTTCCACAACAGGATTTTATGGATTTGGCACTGTTAGTTATACATTCATGTATACTGTTGATGGTTCGGCGGCGAGCCACGTATTTTATCATACTGCTTCAACAGAATTGTTAAGAATAAACGATACAGCAATTACTGCTTCAAAACTATTCATAGCAAACTCAGGATGTAAAATAGGAATACAAGGAGGAACAGACGGAGGGAATACGAGAGGAATATTTATATGGAAGTATAGTGATTCAAACTGGGGCATTTATATGTCTCAGTCTGGGTCGGGTGAAACAATGAGTGGAGGAACAGCACCAGCAGGAGGAGTAGGAGGAGGAATAACTTCTCATTCTATAAGATTTAGAGTGGCTGCTAGCTCAACGAATGGTTTCATATGGGAGAATAATTCGGATGCCGCGTTAATGTCTTTGAGAGGGAGCGATGGTCAATTATGGGTATTGTCTAATTCAATTCAATATTCAGACAGGAGGAAAAAAGAAGACATAAAAGAGTGTTTAGGCTTAGATTTTATTAATAAGTTAAATCCAGTCTGCTATCGTATGATTGATGACAACAAGAAACAAAGAACGGGTTTGATAGCACGGGAATTAGAAGACATACTAACAGAAATGAATATGCTAGATTTTGGCGGTTTTATAAAGGAAACAATTATGGTTCCGTGTCCAAAGCAAAGAAAAGAATGCGAATTGAAAGGGATAAGTATTAATCCAGAAGATGTTAAATGTGTTGATAGTGGTGATGTCAGTTATGGTTTAGGTTATTCCGAGTTTATCGCCCCGTTAATTAAAGCGGTTCAACAATTATCAGAAAAGGTGATTTATTTAGAAAAGCAAAATAATAATCTAACTAATGATATAGCCGATTAAAAAAACCAATTAGCAGAAATCCGTAATTACAATGCCCCCTAGATTACACCCTCCACCTCCACTCATTGATATGGCAGATGGCGAACTAACACCAGAGTTGAAGAACAGTGTTTTGGATATTTCATTGAAGAATGAAGAAAAAAAAGTATAGCACGAATTGGAAGATAACTGGAATTGTTGTTGTATAAAAAACAGACCGACTGATAGCAGACTTATTAATTATCTGTTTCAAATGGGTATCATTATCGCGATTATAACCCTTTGTATCGTGAGGTTGTCTGAAAAGAACTTGCCGTGTGAGGTAGCCAACAGTTATGTCGGTATTTTAACACTATTGATTGGAATATGCCTTCCATCGCCATCTAGTTCAAAGAAATGAGCATTCATACTATTTTATACCAAGAAGCATCACTACCTGAGCACATTAAAGGAATGGCTTCATCAAAACTAACACACCAATCACTAAAAGTTTTATACACACATTTAAATTTTGTTTCTATTCCTTTTTGAATACAATAAACACAACTTTCATTTTTTTTCTCACTGACCCGTGAATAGAAATCACAAGCGGTCCGAGCAGAAATATTAATTAACAAAAAGTTTATAAATGTAAATATAGAGGGCATCACGATTGCAAAGCTACGTTTGCAAAACGGTATGGCGGACTATAAATTCCAAAAGATTATTTTTCTAAGTAATAATTTTCCAGGCGGGGTTAATGGTAGCAAGACATTCGACAAAACCATTAAATTGAACTTTACCCCGACTAGAATGAATGTTAAGTTTATCCATTATATGAATGATGTGACGGAGACGAAAACAAAAATCCTTTATATGGACCGCATTGGGATTATTGGAACATTCGCTGATAGCAACACTGCGAACATTTCCAATCTTAGCTACAACTTAGGTATTATTAATTGAACCGATGGACAATACAGTTTTAGAGTGCTTAAAACGGACAATGGCAGTATTGAGACTGACCCGCAGCTGGAAGAATTGTTATTTGTTTAGAATTCTTGGCTTGACGAAAATATAGTGATGGAGAAAATTAATGATATACGAGTTAGACCAGTTAAGCAAAACGGAGATGGCGACAAGTTGGCAAAAGGATATAAGTTATTTGATGAACCGTATGCCAATATTTTTCTTCTCGCTCGCAAGAGTGGTAAGACGACCGCACTTTTCGAAATCCTGAAACGAACGACGGACAAAAAGACCGTATTGTTATTATTGCCAGCACAATACACAAGGACCACATCTACAAAGAAATGGTGAAGCACTTTAAGAAGAAGGGAAACCCGATGGCTATATACACATATTTGAAAACGGACGGATACAGTGTGATTGATTACGAGTTAGACAAGCTGAATAAACCTGACGAAGAGCAAGAAGAAGGCGAGATTGTTCAAGACGAGAAAGAAGAACCGAAGCCGAAGTTTCTTTATTTTGGTAAAGAAGACAAGAAGAAACAGGAGGGAGGCGAAAAACCACCGAGGCCGAGCAAATACGTTACACCAGAAGTCGTGTTCGTGTTAGATGATTTGGGTAGTGGTTTAAGGGATAAGTCCTGTTGAAAAAAAATAGACACTATAAGTCAAAGGTGATGAGTTCGCAATACTTACAAGACCTATCTCCTGCTAGTTTGAAACAACTAGACTATATTTTAATCTTTGGCGGTCAAAGTGTTGATAAAATTGAACTCGTGTATAAACATTTGGACCTCGGTTATGATTTAGAATACTTCATTGAAAAATACCACGAGGCTACCAAGGAACGGTTTAACTTTTTGTATGTTGATGCGGTGTCTGATGAATTACAAAAGAACTTCAATTAATATTCGATTAAAGTAATTTTATTATTTATTTATTTTAGAACTATATATAGGAACCTTTTTTGAACTATATTCAACAAAAAAGTCGGGTGTATGCCAACATCACCAGTGATTATCAGTAGTCCATCAGGTTACAGTATCAGCTACAATCCTTCAATGCCACAAGCAGGAGGAAGAAAGAAGAAAGGAAAAAAGAAACAAACAGGAGGCAAAGTTAATTGGGCGAAGGTCGGAAAAGCGATAGTGGATGCTAATAGGTTTATCAAGAAGAACCAATTGATTTCAAGGGGTGCTACTTTTCTGAGCGATGTCGGAGTGCCTTATGCGGACCGTGTAGCGAAGGCGGCAATTAAGCAAGGCTACGGCAAACAACGAGGAGGAGCTGTTAAGTTTCGTTAACCCACAACCCGATTGATGTAAAATCTTATATTAATTTTTTTTTACTCAATATAATAGTAGTAATGCGAAGTAAGCCAAAGAAGAAACTTAAACAACGACCGCCGAGGATATACAGAACCAAAGATGGCCGACCATATATTAAAGTGAAAGGTAAACGAGCATATCTCAACTTTGGCGAGAAAACGAATGACCTTTCAACACTTCAAATCGTTAAACTGTTTCTGAAATATATGAAAGGGGACAATAAAACGAAGAAAACACGAAAGACGAAAGAGCGAATAGTTAAGTCCGAATTCAATCGCCTTGAACACGAGAACCGCAACCAGATACAAAACAACCTGCTGAAAAAATATGAACTAATACACGAGCAGGAAGAAAAGGAAAAGAAGTTAAGAGAACAGGCAGAAGATGAGAAGAAAAGAATGGAGAGGAAGGAGAATGCGGAAATGAAGGAAGGACAAGAAGAATTAATAAGGGAGACGAAAAGAGAGCAAAAACTTATAGAGGATGTAAAATTTGAACAAGATAGAAAAAATAATTTAATGTTATTACCGCCACCCCAGTTCCATCCTCAATACATACAAGCACCACCCCAAGCACCACCACAAGGACCACCACAAACACCACAACTAGGACTACCACAAGCACCACAACTAGGACTACCACAAGCACCACCCCAAGCACCACCGCAAGCGCCAACGCCACCACCCCAAGCACCACAAGCACCAGAAGAAAAACAGATGCCATTGAAAACAAAAGAAGAAAGAAAGGCTGAAAAGGAATTAAAAGAAAAATATATTGAATTAATGAAGGAAGCGGGCTTTAAAATGAGTTTTATTAAAAGCTTGACTAAAACAGAGTTTGACAAACTTGGTAAAGGAATAGAGAAAGCGATAGCCGATGCCCAATCAGCAGATGAGCAGAAAGAACTGGCGGAACAATACAAAAAAGAATTAGAACAAGAAAAAAAGACTGCGGAAGCCACAGCGAAATACTTTGAAATTAGAGATAAAGTAACACACATCTCAAGTGGATTAAGAAATAATATGTATCCTAACTTAAAAATACACGAAGTTTTAGGCCCTGCTTTGGAAACGAAAATGATAGCCGAAGGCAAACAACCGCCGAAAAAAGTTAAAGGAAGACACACGACTGCGGGTATGGCAAAAGTTATAGTAGATGAAGGTATTGATTTAGGAATAGACCAGAATGAGATGAGAAAGAAACTAGCCGATTATTTGGGAACAGGCCAAGAGGGTGCTGGGGCAAAAACGATTGAGAAATTAATCCACAAACTTTTAACAATATCAACAATTAAGAACTATTTGAAGAAGGATAAATACAAGAAAAAAATGAAGAAGAAGGATTATGTAAATAACTTAGTAAATGAAATGAGAATCGACCCAAATATTAAAAATCAAGTTTCAAATCATCTCGGTATTGAATTACCAGAAAATATGCCAGAAGCTCAGCCACCAGAAGTTCAACAGCCAGAAAATATGCCAGAAGTTCAGCCACCAGAAGTTCAACCGCCAGAAAATATGTCAGAAGTTCAACCGCCAGAAAAAATGCCAGAAGTTCAACCGCCAGAAGTAGATGGAGCAGTAGATATGGAGCAAGCGGGGGCGGGAAGAGGTTTAATGACGGATGAAATAGACAACATTATGAAAAAGCACGAATGGTATTTGGGGACCGTAGCCAGCGCTGTCAATAAGCTGTTTCATTTGGTGTAGAAATAGCTCAGTCGGCTTATACAGTGCGAGCGGGTCGTAGATTTCAATAAAGTCGTCTTTAATTAAGTCAACCCAAACAGCAATCCAATGTGAGCCTGGTTGGCTAGACTTAGACAACATTATGAAAAGCACGAATGGTATTTTCGTGCTTTTTCATAATGTTGTCTAAGTCTAGCCAACCAGGCTCACATTGGTTTTTAACTTGATTAACCTTCATAAGCAGATATGTGTTCGGCTTACTCTTGTCAATAAGCTGTTTCATTTGGTGTAGAAATAGCTCAGTCGGCTTATACAGTGCGAGCGGGTCGTAGATTTCAATAGAGTCGTCTTTAATTAAGTCAACCCAAACAGCAATCCAATGTGAGCCTGGTTGGCTAGACTTAGACAACATTATGAAAAAGCACGAATGGTATTTGGGGACCGTAGCCAGCGACGAAATAAACAAACGGAATCCAGAAAAAAGAAAGAAGTATGGATTTATTATGAACTTGGTTAAGTCTAGCCAACCAGGCTCACATTGGATTGCTGTTTGGGTTGACTTAATTAAAGACGACTCTATTGAAATCTACGACCCGCTCGCACTGTATAAGCCGACTGAGCTATTTCTACACCAAATGAAACAGCTTATTGACAAGAGTAAGCCGAACACATATCTGCTTATGAAGGTTAATCAAGTTAAAAACCAAAGCGACACAAGCACAACCTGCGGGTGGCATAGTATGCGGTTTCTTAAAGAAAGAGCGAAAGGGAACCGCTTTAAATTCGCCAGCGGTTGGACAGAATTAAAAGAAAAAGAAGCGGAGGAGTTGAAAGCTCAGAACGGCTATGGCTTTGATACCTTTATTTGAAGTAATTAAAACAAAAATATATTTTTTCTAATATATATACAGTATAGCTTTTTTGAGATTGTAAGTGGTTTTTTGAAAAAAAGCACTTACTAT
>WBZZ01005358.1:50000-55803 GCA_019918135.1 Paulinella micropora
AGGACCTACAATGAGCCACCAACGAAATTTGATAGCACAAGACCCTGACGGAGACTTCATAAATGTCAAAGTCGGATATGACGGCAATGTTGAAACCAATAGTATGAAAACAGCTTTCGGCGAAGCATTGGTCGGTCAATTAACGCCAGTATTACAAGAGATTTTCCGATACACTATCAATACACGAATATGGACATTAGCTCAAACTGATGCGACCATTTCATTCAATGCTAATATGGCCGAACTTAAAACAGATGTGAAGACGACCGCGAATGCTGTATTGACGAGTAAAAAAAGAATTAAATACAGAACGGGTATGGGAGTTCTAACGCGATTTACTGCTTTATGGACCACTGATGAAACGAAAGACTACAATTCATAATATTATATCGGCATAGGTGAAAGTGATTTTACTAATGGATTCTATTTTTACAAAATAAAAGCGACTGGTATGAATATCGCCAGTGTTAAAGGTGGGGTGCCGACACTTATTCCCCAAGCGACCTGGGATGACCCTTGTGATGGTACTAAAATTATGCCTATCATAGATTGGGCCAAAGGGAATGTATTCCAGATTAAATTTCAATATCTTGGCTTTGGTGCTATAAGGTTCTACATAGAAAATCCATCAAGTGGAGAATTTCAGCTGGTTCATACAATAAAATATGCGAATGCGAATGTGGGTGTTAGTCTTTCAAATACAACCCTACCTTTTTCGGCTTGTATCAGAAATTATGGAACTGGTAATGCTAATCAAACATTAAAAACAGCCAGTTGTAGTATGTTTACTGAGGGCACTAACACTATTAATTCAAGCATATCAAACGAAGCGGAAGGTAGTGAGCCAGCGAGCACCACTGAAAGCCCTATTATTACCATAAAAAATAAAACAACTTTTAATGGTGTGACCAATTATTCGATTGCTATCTCTCGTGAGCATATCAAACGAAGACAGCAAAGTTAATATAGTGCGGATTGTGAAAACGACTGGGGCACTTACGGCGGAGAACTTCGCGGATATTGATACCAAAACTTCAATCGTATCAAAGGATACCGCTGCGACTGCCCTTGGTGGTGCCACTATAACAGACGTAATTCTACAACTGTATGTTAATGCTACTTCTAGCCAGCTTATTGACCTGCGAACTTACGACATACAACTCTCTCCTGGTGAAAATCTAACATTTTTACAAAAGTCTGTCGCGACTGCTAAGAATGGAGGAAATGTGAGTGTTATAGTTAATTTCTTAGAAGACCAGTAGGGGTCTTCGCCCCCTACAACCCCCTTCGCGGAAGCAAAAAAAAAAATACAAACACTTTACAAATACTTTTTCAATTCATCTCTGGTCCTACACCATGGTTGTTTCATTAACCATTCAATATATGGCTTGTCAATCTTTGCGATGTCTTCAAACTTTTTTCCGCGGTATTTGCCGAATTGAAAAGTGTCCTTCGGTTGTGTATTTCTCATTTCTTCAATCGCTTTTATTTCATCTTGTATTACCTTCTGAACATCGGCAAGAGAAAATGATTTATTTTCGCTTTCAATGGAAAGTTTTTGGAACTTCTCGCACAGTCTTGTTAGGGTGGTCATAGTAGGGTGGTATATATAGGGTAATATAAAAAAATAAAAAATAAATAATTATATAGAAACTTTTGAAAAAGTTTCACAAACCCGTGGAGGTGCGGAGGCGAAGTCTCCGCGAATGTCCGAGTGGATTAAGTTTGTTAAGGCTTACTCCGCTAAGCATAACATAAGCTACAAGGAGGCATTGAAAAAGGCAGGTAAGGCATACAGAAGGCAGAAGGGAGGCAGTGCGGAGTTGTCGGAGGATGTCTATTTGTCTTCGTCAGATAGAAAGGGTGCTGACGGATGGAAGCCAGTCGCAAGCAAAGAGAAATCAACGGTGTATGAAAAAGATGGTAAGGCGATTGTAGCATTTAGAGGCTCAGTAGATAAGCGAGACTTACTCACAGATGTCGCATTAGTAAAGGGAGTATTGAAAAGAACACCAAGATACAAAGAAGAACAAAAGCTGGTTAATGAAGTCATAAAAAAATATGGTAAGGATAATGTTGAACTGACGGGTCATTCGTTAGGTGGCACGATAGCAAAAGACTTAAGCCGACAAACGGGGGTGAAGGCTACAACATACAATAAAGGCAGTAGCACGAGGGACTTGATTGAAGGAGTGATTGACAGAGTGGCTGTGAAAGTTAATCCAAAAGGTAAAAGGGCGAAGACTGCGAAGCTAACGACAAACTACCGAACAGCATTTGACCCCGTTTCATTGTTAGGGGCTACGGCTGTAAATACTAAGTTAGTCAAACCAAAGAAAGGAATACATACTATAAGGAGCTTCAAAGGTAAAGGAAAAAAAAATAATTATTAAATGTTTTATTGCCTTTTCATTTAGTAACCGAATGGTCTAGTTTCAATCGCATTATCTACAATACCTATAATATTTCTTTTAGTGTAAGTAAAGCTGAATATTTTTTCTAAGTATTCGCTCGTTATTTTTTTCTGTTGCTTGTCTCTTGTTATCTTGCTGTTCTCTACTATAACAACTTTACCTGATTTTTCAATTCGTTTAGCAATCAAATTTTCTTCCTGAGTCTTAAGCAACTCTAACAATTCATTCTTGCCGTTCTCAATAAGGTCGCTGTTTTTAATACCAAGTCCGCAACTAATGACACTTAACATATTTGGTAAATTTAATGATTTATTGTTTTCATAATTCATACTAAAGCCTTTGACTTTCATACTTGCTTTGCCGTTATCTAATACATATCCATAACACTTTGGCCCGCCTCCGATAAAGGTCATAATCTTTGCTCCGTGTAGTTCGTCTGTCCATTCGCCTAACAACTTACCAGTTTTAACATCTGTTTCGCCTTTCGTTAAGTCTGTTGTGTATATGACACTGTCGGTATCGTGGTATAGAATTCGGTTGCCTAGTTTGTCCATCATCTCATATAGTCTAATCCTCGCGTGGCAAGTCGTAAATAAAGCAACTACAATGTTTGTTTTTACGGGGTCGCTTACCGCATCTTGTTTAAGGTCATAACTCGCTTCTATTATTTTGTCGTTGATAATGTTTATGTTTATGTTTCGACTGACTTGTCGCTCATTAACTTGTATAAGGTATCTTTGTCTTTTATCATTTTGTTTTGAGTTTTGTTTTGCTTTTCACCAAATTTACCCCACGGGCTATTCAAGCACAACTTAGCAACCGCTCGTCGTCCTGGGTTTTCTTCTATTTTGTTTTCGTCCATCTTAATACCCATCCTGACTTCCATACTGTCAATGTAGTTTCTTTTTTGTTCCTGTGTAATACAGCCATCAGGATATCCACTTGACTCTTGTTTAACTTTTAAGAAAGTTTTTATGTAATCTTTGAACAGGCTACTGCTCTGCTCCTTCCAGTGCCATACCTCATATACCTTAATTAGCTTGTAGCCTTTGTCTAAGGCCTTGTAGATTTCAGGAGTTGCCCAAGTGCCAGTTATTGCTCGCTCGTTATCGGTGTGCTTACATTCATCCTTTTGTTCGGTCATTCCGCACTTGTCGCATAAGTAATACATCAGTTTTCCTTTATCAGCCTTAGGTAAAACGGGATGAAGTAATCTTCTGGGCGGTAGCATCTTAACCTTAGACACTCCGAAATATTCTCTGTTTATGATTTTGTTTTTCATATCTTTTCGGTCATCGTCATTTGATGGCCGTATGATTTCGTGGTGTCCGCTGGGGTAAAGGTCGTAAAACATAACGGTCGGATACAGAGAGCATATGTCCATGTATTTCGCGTATTCGTTGTCGTGTCGTGATTTCCAATACAATGTTAGAGCATCCGTTCTACCTCCAAAAATTGCCTCTCGCGGGTTAAGTCCTTCTTGTTCCGTAATTCGTTCATTAGTATCTTCCGCTAGGCTTTCACTTGTTTTCATTAATCTCCATTCACATTCCCAGATAAATACTAGTTTGCTGACTTGTTGTTTGAGTTCTTTTTCTCGTCTCATTGTTGCCTTGTATAATTCGCCCATCGTCTTGTTCTTCTTAGTGTTAATGGTATTACCATTGAAGCACTTTGGACATCCGTGCCATAGACATCCGTGAAATTCGTAAGCAGTTTTCGTCTTTTCATCCCAGCCATCTACATAAATAGTTGAGTCGCCAATACGAAGCATTTTTTCACCACCATCGAATGCGTGTTTGATATCCGTTTTGTCTAACCTGCTTCTGTAAGCTATCCATTCAACACAAGCCCGAGAGTTAATCCTGTTTTGCTTCTCCGCCTTCAACACAGCAATTGAATTCTCTGGCATAAACTTAGCCCGATACCAAGCCATAACACAACTCGCAATAGTTGTATATTGAAACGGGTCAATGCCAAACTCTAGAAACTGTTTTCTAAAATCCATACATCCCCTTCTCAAAATGTCAACATCGCTATGACAGTATTCAGCAATTTCCTTCTGCATATCAAATGTGTTGTTTCTTTGGCTTTCGTACCATTCTAAGAATTCCGCTCTCTTCTTATCTTTCATCGTGTCGTAGCCGTAGTGCTTCTTATGAGGCATAACACCAACATAGTTTTTATTCTTGTCGGTAGTGAAATAGTGAGGGAAGAAACAATTTTTAAGTTCTTTCAATCCGAATGTTTTAGGAAAATCGGCCAACTGCATCGTAAGGAAACTCAAACTATTAATGAAACGGTATTTCTTCAAAGTCATCATTATCTTACCACCCTGATAAATGACGAATGGTGCCTGTCAGTTATCCACCAACCATTTAAGAATAAACTGACAATCATATCCGCGACTGTTATGAGCAATGAATGTAAAGCCGTTGTGCTTAGATTCAAAAGACTACTTACAGAAATTATCAATGTTCTTATGAATAACTGGTGGTTCCTTCGCATCGTAATACTGGCTTTCTGCATGATTAACAATGTGCTCACCAGTATCCTGTGTCGCTTCAAAATCAAAGAATATGTATTTCTCTGAAAAAGGTAATATGTCTTTCTTCACGATTTCGCATTGGTGTTCACGATTTCGCATTGGTGTTCAAGTGGTTTCAGTTCCTTACAATTACTGCATTTCGCATAACCGCATTTGTGTTAGTCCTTTCTCCTGTAATTAAGTCCGCACGAAAGATATTTTGCTTTGATATCACAGTTCGTCTTCTTGTGGTTGTTGAAACATAATATATTTGGAAACTTTCTATTACACGAATAGCAATCAGTCCAATTGCTTCTATCGTTAATACCCTTGCAGTCTTTGGTTTCGCAGATATTACATTTAGCTTCGCAGGCATGTCACTTTTGAAATCCTCGAAAGCATATTTCGCAGAAGTTTTCTTTACTTACCATAGACTTCATATTAGTTATGGCATCGTAGTGGTTCTCTGTCTTAAGTATGTAAAGGTTCATAAGTCGCTCGCCCTTTTCATTAAGCAGGTCAGTCTTATAAACAATCTTGTCAGGAAATTCAACAATAACAAGATTGTATTTAATGTGGCTAGCAAAAGTTTTAATTTCAGGAATACTGCACACATCCTGAATTATTTTTGCTTCTTCTTGTAGTTTCAAAGCAATCTCCTCCTGTATCTTTCTGCCTTTCATAATCTGTGACTATTTTGTATGTTTTTCAATTTTTGCTTTTACTACAACAATTGCTCTGGCTAAGCATATGTTGTCTGTATTATTAATTTGAATTACTCCTCTCTTTTTATATAAATCCAATTTATTTATTACTTGAAGCCTCGTTCCGCCCGTTGGTATTTCAACAGATTTCAAAACGA
>WBZZ01005359.1:0-7500 GCA_019918135.1 Paulinella micropora
GCTTTGCTTTAATCGGTGTTTTCTTCTCTTCTTTTGCTTCCGTTTCTTTTTTTGCCAGTTCTTCCCCCACGTTGGCCTTAATTTCCGTAATGCCTGTTTCTACTAAATCCGCAGTTTTGAATGGAGTGCTTTCCTCCTCTGCCATACTGCTAACTATGTTTTCCAGTGTAGTGGCCGACGGCATTTCTACTTTTACATTGTCGCTAGTATGTTGATCAACATTTGGTTTGTATTGTTCATAAAATGATACAATGTCGGGTTTCGTCCATTTAATGGTCGGTTTCTTAACATTGCTATCAATCTCCCATTTGGCGATCTCGTCAAGGTAGAATTGCTTTGTGCTCATACTATATAATGGATAGAAAAAAATACCAGAAGGTATTATTGTTTATTCATCGTCGTCGTCCTGTGTGCTAAATCGCCATTCTTGGTCTCCGTAAATAGTTCGCCATGTGTTCTGGCATTCTTCCAGAGAGGGTAATTGTATAAATCTTGGTCTCCTTCCGCCTATGGTTTTCTTTGTTTCCCTTGCATCGGGGATCAGTTTTTTCATTTGCATCCAGAAACTAGTTCGTGAGGTATGGGGATCGTTAATATTTGATTTGTATATGTCATACATTACTTCTTTTGAAACTTCTTCGCCAAATTGTATTTCTGGCATTCCGCTTGAAATATGGCCATCGTTTAAACAATCCAACCACCACTTTCTTATTTTAGATAATGTTTTTGCTTTTTGTTGTCGTAGTCCGCCTGTTAATATCGTCTCGCGATCATTAAAAGTGCTAAGGTCTCGTTCGGCAAGAAACTTCGCCAGTCGCTGTCGGTCAATTGCACGGATATCCGCAATCACTTTTCTTTTTTCGTTTTCTTTCATTAGTGCCAATTCGTCCGATACTTCCAATACCAGCCATCGTTGCTCCGTTGTTCCTGCGGGGACAACCCATTCTTCGTTAGAAGCAAGCACCAAGAAGAAGATATTTTCTAATGTGAGATTTGGTAAATATTTTTGTTTGAGAGTGAGTGTATTTTCGGATACCATTTTCTTAATAGTGCCCGCTCGTTCCTTATACACCACCCCACACCATTTCGTCCATATATACGACTATAGCCCGTGCTAGTTGTGAATTGAAGTCTCCCAATACTTCTTTCACATCGGAGGGCTGAAAGTAATATTCGCCACCAATAATATCTTTGAATATTTCAAGGATAATCCCCTTACCTGCTCGTTCTGTGCTGGTTAGCACCAAAGATAAATGTAATTTCTCCCACGGCTTTTGGTAAATGTGTGCAAACATATCTAAAACCTTTTTATAGACATTTTGGTCTCCACCGCACCATCTGTTTAAAATATGTTGAAAGAAAGGCTCGTTTTTCTCTTCTTCTGGAGTAAATGATTTTACATCGTGCAATGTGTCGGCGGGGACGGCAAATCCTTTGAATAAGTTATAAAACCCTTTTTTGTTGTCATCAAAGTATGCCTTGGGGTCAAAGATAATATCATTTACCTCTCGTCGTTTCGGGTGAGTATTCCACATTTTGTATAAATCAACAACATTCAATGTGGCGGGGTTTTTGCCTAGTGCTATCCAGTCTTCCTTTGAAAGATTAGTCTTTATTCTTTTGTTTTTGAAGAATGCCTCCATCGCCGTTTCTGTTTTATAACGAAACACCATTTTATCCCTAGCATCAATGTATTCTTCAATTATGGTTGGCTTTGCCAAGTTAGCAAAGCAATATGATTTGTTCATCCATGCCAAAGCGGTTTCTAGAAAATCTTTGAATTTTTCAATCGTCTTACACTCGCTGCCAAGTCGCCGTAAGTCATCAATAGTGTTGATATCGTGAGCAATTGCGGGAGTAAATTCATGAATTCGCACACCTTTACCTTCACAACCCGTATCATGGCAGTAGAAATAAAGCCCGTCTCGTTTCCACACAACATAGCAGTTGTCGCTTTGGTTCTCCTCGCCATTTATGATACATTTTCTCACTTCTTTCGTTTTTAAAACAAACATTCGTTGCTTGTGCTCTTTTATCTCCACATTAGCCACTTTGCTGAGTATGATTTGTTCAACATCCGCAATGGTTATGTGCTGGTATCGTCGCAGAGAAGTGTATTCGGGCAGTTTAACACTATAATATGAGGTTTCGTCGGGTCGCATGATTAAGTAATCATCAATTTCAACATTTTGCAATAGTTTCAATGTATTGGTTTTTGGTGTATAAGAGTATGGAAGCAACACACGACTGCTCCCGTCTTTGTGAGAGTAAATGGTGCGAAATGCTCGGTTCTTGTTATACACGGAGATATCCAGAATGGTTCGCAGTTCAATTTTTTTATCCTGCCGTTCAAAGGTAAAGCAGAGGTCAGTGTAATTTTTTTCAATAATGGTTTCAACGAATTTCCAAAATTCTTTTTGTGTGTCGCAGTTGGCAAATACGAAGCCGTTGTCATATGAAAAGTGGCACGACATCTTATCACCCTTGCAGGCATCCAAGTATTTGGCCTTTTTCGGGTTGTATTTCATACCAAGTAGTTGAAATACATTTTCCATTAAATCGTTCCATCGTTCATACATCTTCTCTCGCGAGATACTCAAGTTATCGCCGTCCAAATCGGCAAACATTCGCTGTGGCTTACCATCCATCAACACTTCGTAAAATTGTTTTTGTTCTTCGGGGGTTTTTTCAATCAATTCAATAAAGTCTTCTTGGTTTGGTAAAGTAGTAAATTGTTTGTTGCCCCATTTGATAAGGATTTCTGCCGTTTTGCCCTCCAGTGCTTCTTCCTGTTTCCAGTGCCAGTTGCCATTGTCCAACATAGGGGCGGTCATTGTATATCAGTGGTCAGATTTTTTTATAGAAAAATAATTAAATTGTTCTATATATTTATACCCATATGTTATCTTATCCTTAGATGAAATTAAAATATTCTATATATACTTACCGCAACCAAAAGGGAGTGTTGTTTCGTATTTTATTGTAGCAGTCGCATGGTTCATATCCTCTGTAAGCATTACAAAAGGTGCCTTGGTAAAAGGCCTTTCGCATGCATGTCGTGTGGTAGTATTTGTCCTTGTTCGGGTATCGTGCTATTATATTTTTTGAAATCGCCCTTTTACTTTCGCAGTGGCTACAAAATTTAACATTGGGGTCGTTAAGTCTAACTAGCAACGACAACTCTTTATTCATTTCGCGATTGTTAAACCGCTTGACACAATGTGATCCAATAATCATCTCAGCACCACTGGTTCTGTGCTTGATTATGAAGTTCTTTGTAATTATGTGCCCACAGCAACAATAACCTTCTGTGCCACCTTCTAGCATATGTGCCACCTGCCAGTCTTTAGTTTCCCATCGGCCGTCGGGGGCAACAAAACGGACAGCATTGATTAAATTTAAAAAATAATTTCCCTCCGTGTAATCAATGTGCAATTGTAAATCTTCGTGTGCCCAGTATGGGCGTGTCATCAGCAGTCTAGTGTCCATAGTATATCTACCATGATATACTTATATATAAAATAATTTATATATTTACCGCCAGACTATCCCGCAATCGCCTCAAACTTATCAATTCTTCCTTTTGTTTTTCGTATCGCTCCTTCCGCTGTGCCTTAATTTTTTCCTTATTTTTGTGGTAGTAAGCCTTGGCATTTGCTCGGTTCTTATCGGGGTGTGCCTTCAAGTAAGCACTTGCCCTTTCCCTCCTTATTAATACCCGTTCGTCGGGCGTGTTATATTTCTTTTGTCTCGGCATGTTATATATATAATTATATTGTTTTAATTATTTAAATCAAAATTGTTTAATCATTAGATTTCCACTGGATTTCCATCACCACACATTGGCTAAAGGTCGTCCGTCTGCGAGAGAGAGCAGAGGGAGATTTATTAAAATTCATCTTCCTGCCCCCTGTCCGCCCTTTGGCCTTGGGAGCCGAAAACTTTTTATATGGTGGTGTATATATAGGGGGGACTATATATATATTTTTTTTCTTATAAAAGGTTGGACACCCTGTCCAAGTAAAAAAAGTATTAATAGTAAGTATAATAACATATAAAATCCTTTAAAAAACATAATAAAAAGTGTCCAACCATCAAAAACTGAAGTCGTCCGTGTCCAACGTAGGGATTGGACAGGGGGTAGGAAGCGGTATTTAATAAAAACACTCTCTCCCGTGCTCATATACACAAAAAGAAACAGGACTGCTTTTTGTGCTCAACAAGCACTACATAAGCACTACATTTTTTTACTCTCACATTATCCCCCCAACCCCCCCGTTTCAACTTCGTTGAAACCGCCCCCCCTTCCCCCCTATGACCATTTATGTATATACGGCTGTCTATCCGCAAAGTATAAAACAAGCCGTTAAAATGTGTAAAACCTTCAACGGATACAACGAAAAAAATGTCCAACCCTTATGAAAACTATCAAATGTTTTCTAAAAATCAACAAACTAAGCACATTTAGAAAGAATTAAGACATATTAAGCACATAGTCCATATAAAATATATATATATATATAATAGTATATGACATGTGCATTCCTGCACTGAGGTATATGACTAGAATATGGCAGGGCATGATCAGACTTTATGGCATATTCATATCGATATACATATTAAATGCATATACATATACATATTTCCAACGAAAGGTAATTTACGGTGAAAATATCATGAAAGTCCGGAAAGTTGTGAAGGTGTGTCTACTAGGTCACTCGGCGGCGACTGCGACTGTAGATGTTACTCAGGTAGGTATAGGTACACTAGCCTCACCGCCATCTGATTCATTCTTTACATCAGTACTTCTCTGCTTTCATGTTTGCTTTCTGGTCTTTTACACATGTTTTCGCATATTTGATAAATGATATAAACATTCGATATTATAGCTCTTTGCTTGCTTTCTCGCTTGGTCGGTGCTTTACGTATATATTGGCAGGTGCGATCGTGGGCAAGGACAGGAGGAACAAGATCTCAAGACAATTTCCGGGACAGATTTGGGATTTGCGTATTTCCGGGTTGTGTTCGGCGTTTGCAAATTATCGGGTCTATTTCCGAGGTCTGCTTTGTCTTGTTGTCCTTCGTGTCTACCGCTTTTTTTTATCTTGTCTGTTTATTGTGATATATATAATATATGTCGATGCTGTGTTTGCCTTTGTTATAACGTCGTCTTAATTGTTCATCTGTTGTGCCGTATTCCACACATATATTGAACAGGTGCGGGGTTCAGGGGGAGATCAACCTGCACTTTGATACACACTCGCTTGTGTGTTTACTCCTATCTGTTTCTACATCTGTGTGTTTGTTTGAACAACTTGTCACGCTTGTACATTGCTAACATAGATTATCTATATATTATCCATGTTACACATTTATTATATATACTTCTTCTATATACCTGTATATACCTGATGAGTTAGTGTAGGTTGTAGACAGTTTATCTTTGGATGGGTCTTCTTCGGGATAGTTTCGAGTAGACTGTTACGTTAATTGTATGTAAAGAGAGAGGTGAATGTCCTCTTCACTTATGTGTTGGGGTTACATTCACTTATCTCTTCATACTAATTAATGAAATATTCACATCGCTATTTAACGTGTCTACTGCTTTATTTACTCACATGTATATATTTCACACATTTTCTTTTGCGTATTACTAAGAACTACACGTGTTTGCTTATGGATTGTATGCGTACTTTGATATGTCGAGTTCATCTTGATATGTCAAACTCACTTGCGCCTACGCAATCACGATGTATTTCTTATACATGCTCATATATAAACATCATCAGTATCGTTGATAACCATATATTCATTGATCCGCGTTACATAATTCCTAGTTGTGTATAGTCATGCGACCGTATACTGACTTTATGATTTCTACCTTTCTACATTGTTGATGTTTTATATATGTTGTCGGATAGTCTATAGCATCGCGAGATAGTCATTAACACTAGATTGTGAGCGAAGGCTCGGATTTTGATAAGATTTCATTTTCTTACCAACGCCCAACCGTGCCTGAAGGAAGCGATGGGGGATAATGCATAAGTCCTTAGTTATCGCCGGTCTTTGCGGGGCAGACCATGTCGTGTGCGAAACTATGACTGAATGTGTTACCTCTGCCTTCAGCACTTAAGTCTCTATCACTGGTGGCCGGGGCAGTGACTGAGCAAGTTGACTTTCTGGTACTAGTCTAATTGCCTAGTGCCGGAAAGCAACAACAGGGCATTATCCATATATAGTCTATTTTGAGGTCCTAGAGTAGAGTCACTCCTCAGACGTTTTTATTTACATACATACATTACTTCTTTTTCGTACTTATTACTGGGTACATTCAAGTGTCAAACTCAGCCATCGAATTTTAGTTACTACTGAGTGCCAGATTTCAGATTAGCGGTCCGGCAGATTTCGAATTAGTGGTCAGAATTCAAATTAGTTCAATTTAACTGCTATATACATCCGCAAAATCTCTATCATTTTTGCAAAATCTTACCATTAAATCAAGTTGAACTAATTTGAATTCTGGCCGCTAATCTAAAATCTGACCGCTAATCTGAAATCTGACCCTTAACTCAAATTTGATGGCTGAGTTTGACACTTGAATGTACCCAGTAATAATACTCCCGGCCTTTTGAGATCAGCGATAATTAAGTTGCTTGCAAGTTAACTATCTTGATCTAGGGGGAGTGTTAGATCAATAGGTAGGTTGTATTAAAACGGTAACGGACCGATTCAGTATGACCCGGCCGGTCTGTAGGATGCGTGTCGGTAGAGCCATCCCTTCAGGACGCGCCGGGCCGTGTTGTTCTGTCTGTGCCTTTTCAATAAAGCTTCTGGTACAATGCGATCGTGACTGAGCTTGAACCGGTCCGTGGACGGCTTGCTACCTCTGTGCAGGAACAGTATTCAGATATATGTTCTAACAAATAGGTAGCCGGTTTGAGATTCAAGTTCACACACTACAGACAGAAGCCAGCCAAACGAACAAAACAGTCCCGGTTGAAGTTACTGGTCTCTAAGTCAAAAAGGAAATAGGCATCCCCACACGACATATTGGCATTGGTGCAACCAGTGCCACCCACACTAGTAATTACCACTTTTTCCATACTATGAACTATTAATACTAATTAACTATTAGACTGAGCACCTTAACGACCGGCCAAAACGGTTCGTGGCAGTGACTGAGTAACTTGATCAGGAAGGAATATTAATAACCTGGCCGTTGAATTGACTTCTGAATGAGTCAACTCACTGTCAACTGATGATCAGCCGCCTCCCCGAACTTGGACACATACATACATACATACATACATACATACAATATTACATACATACATACAAACATACATATATATAAAATTTATATATATAAATTATATATATATATATATATATATACTATGATATATATATATATATATATATACACATGCATATATTTATATATATGCATATATATATATGTATATATATATATATATTCATATATATACATATATATAT
>WBZZ01005359.1:22500-27500 GCA_019918135.1 Paulinella micropora
TCAGCAATTGGCAGGAGATACACTATTATTATTATTATTATTATTATTATTATTATTATTATTATTATTCTTGGAGTGTTGACTGTGACATATTTGAGGGAAATCCCGATGAAAAAACCTAGTCACACTTGCTAAACAGAGTTCCAGCCCAATGGCCTCAAGGCGTTAAACTGTGACGCCAACCCATAACCCTTTGGTGGTAGATGCTGGGGAGGAGGGTCGTTGCGCGCGTAAAAGATCTTAAACTCCGCATATGCTGGTTGATAGCCCAGGACCCAGCAGACACCAGATTGTTATGGGTGGGGTTTCGAGGCAGCTCTAGCAACCGCGCTTGGTGTATGCACTTGCACATTCGGTGACGTCTTGCAAGAGGTTGCTGGGACTGCGGAATAACCTCGGCTTAGTGCAGTCTTGCCCTCAGGAGCTCCATCGGTGGCCCCGATCATCAGGCGAGAGACTGACACGGGGGGATGGAGGACCTCGAACAAGGGTATTGGAGGCTTATGTCCGTTGAGGATATGCCATTAGCTGCATCAGTACGCCTCAGATATAGTATGATTATTATTATTATTGTTATTACTACTACTACTACTACTACTACTACTACTACTGCTACTACTACTATTACTATTATTATCATTATTATTATTATTATTATTATTATTATTATTATCATTATTATTATTATTATTGTCGGTGCCACCAGTATTTTCATTGAACATACCGGTCCGTCTGGAAGTGTTGGAACTGCCCGTGCGGGGGTGTCATTAGAGCCTATCGTCAATTCTTCGTACTCCCCTCACGGGTGAGACGATGGAGGCGCATGTGCAGATTTGCATCAGCCATTGACAGAGAAGCACTATTATTATTATTATTATTATTATTATTATTATTATTATTATCATTATCATCATCATCATCATCATCATCATCGTTATCATCATCATCATCATCAATCTACTATCATCATCATCAACGTTATCATCATCATCATCATCATCATCGTTATCATCATCATCATCATCATCATCATCATCGTTATCATCATCATCATCATCATCATCATCATCATCATCATCATTATCATCATTATTTGCAGGACCACTGCAGACAGTGGCTGCCTCTGGCATTCATTGCTTATTCGTGTACACACCCACGGACGAGGACCTTCAAGAAGGGTATAGTAGTAGTAGTAGTAGGAGTAGGAGGAGGAGGAGAAGGAGGAGGAGGAGGAGGAGGAGATAGTAGTAGTAGTAGTAGTAGTAGTAGTAGTAGTAGTAGTAGTAGTAGAGGAGGAGGAGATAGTAGTAGTAGTAGTAGTAGTAGTAGTAGTAGTAGTAGTAGTAGTAGTAATAGGAGGAGGAGGAGGAGGGGGGGGAGAAGGAGGAGGAGGAGGAGGAGGAGATAGTAGTAGTAGTAGTAGTAGTAGTAGTAGTAGAGGAGGAGGAGGAGGAGATAGTAGTAGTAGTAGTAGTAGTAGTAGTAGTAGTAGTAGTAGTAGTAGTAGTAGTAGTAGTAGTAGTAGTAGTAGTAGTAGTAGATGTAGATGTAGTGGTAGTAGTAGTAGTAGTAGTAGTAGTAGTAGTAGTAGTAGTAGTAGGAGTAGTAGTAGGAGGAGGAGATAGTAGTAGCAGTAGTAGTAGTAGTAGTAATAGTAGTAGTAGTAGTAGTAGGAGGAGGAGGAGGAGGAGGAGGTGATAGTGGTAGTAGTAGTAGTAGTAGTAGTAGTAGTAGGAGGAGGAGGAGGAGGAGGAGGAGGAGGAGATAGTAGTAGTAGTAGTAGTAGTAGTAGTAGTAGTAGTAGTAGTAGTAGTAGTAGAGGAGGAGGAGGAGGAGATAGTAGTAGTAGTAGTAGTAGTAGTAGTAGTAGTAGTAGTAGTAGTAGTAGTAGTAAGAGGAGGAGGAGGAGGAGATAGTAGTAGTAGTAGTAGTAGTAGTAGTAGTAGTAGTAGTAGTAGTAGTAGTAGTGGTAGTATTAGTAGTATTAGTAGTAGTAGTAGTAGTAGTAGTAGTGGTAGTAGTAGTAGTAGATGTAGTAGTAGATGTAGTAGTATTAGTAGTAGTATTAGTAGTAGCAGTAGTAGCAGTAGTAGTAGTAGTAGTAGTAGGATAGATAGATGGATAAATAGATATATGATTTTGTTTTGTGTATTCAGATCTAACATTCAACAAGGATGGGGTCTAAGGCGCGAAATAGATAATAGATAGATAGATAGATAGATAGATAGATAGATAGATAGATAGATAGATAGATAGATAGATAGGTAGGTAGGTAGGTAGCTAGCTAGCTAGTTAGGTAGATAGATAGATAGATGAGATGTCGCAAAGGAATGTAGTCCTTGCAAAGGAACGCAGTTTCACATCAAACAATAATTTGTGTACTGTGCATGTGTCCGGGATGGGAATCACGGGTAGACTGTGTTCTGGAAAAAGAAGAGGAGGAAGGACGTTGAAGAAAAAGGCAATCTAGGAATGGAGAGTGGGAGGATAAGGAAGAAGAGAAAGAAAAGGAAGCCGTTAGTCCAAGTGTTTTGAGCACCGTAAGCTTGCGCAAGCTACAATGATGACATTGTATGAGGCCTAAACCCCCGCAGGGACCTAGCCCGGGCTATGCAACACTGGACGGCTATGATGGAATGCAGTCACCAATACGGACTAGACGAAGATTAGTCCAATTTTTGACTGCACAGGAGCGATAGATCGC
Source organism: Paulinella micropora (assembly GCA_019918135.1). Classification (NCBI taxonomy): domain Eukaryota; phylum Cercozoa; class Imbricatea; order Euglyphida; family Paulinellidae; genus Paulinella; species Paulinella micropora. The sequence continues at coordinate 25,205 of WBZZ01005359.1, forward strand.
AAAAGAGCAACGAGCTACGCAGGAGGATAGCTTGAAGCAAAGGGATTTGGATTGGGGATGGGAAAAACCCAAGGCGCGGAAACATCGATGAACAGAGAACGATACCATGCCGCGAGCCCCGCATTCGATTGGTCGAAGGTGGCAGGTCCATCCGTTGTCCTCGATTTGAGATTTGAGCTTGTTGTATCGGTTGGTCTTGTAGGCTCGTGCGTCAAGGATGTTTTCCTCGACCGGGCACGTTAGCTCGATCAGAATACATATCTTGGTAGACAGTGACCAGACAACAATATCGGGGCGGAGGTCAGTGACACAAATGTGGACAGGAAAGGCTTGCTCAGAACCGGTGTATTGGGTTTGGAGTTGCCAATCGTTTGCAGTGTCAAGCAGGGATGGTCGATGAAATGACTGTCTCTTAGGCTTCTGCTCGCCCCTTTCACAAACACAGACTTTGATTCATTTTGGTCTATAGGGGAGCGTTTGTTATGGCTCTCGATGTGTTTTTGAAGGGGAGCTTCAATAGTGCAGAGCACAGAGTCATGACGCCAGGTATAGCGGCCTTGTTTGAGGGCAACATGGCAACCGGAGAGGATGTGGCATAGATGTGCTTGACCAGAACAGAGGGCACACTTGTTGTTGGGAATGATTCCCCACAGACGTCTAAGGTCGGGGGTAATAACCGAGTTTGTGCTTGCGTTGATGACCCAAGAGATTAAACGGGGATTACGGGTTCCGATGAGGCGAGCCCAGGAGAGGTCGAAAGGGCATGCGTCTTCAAAACGAAGGAAGCACCCTTGCATGGCTTTGTCCATGTCATGCACTGTGGTTGCCTCAAGTATTGTCTCAGCAGCTAATTCTAAAACCCTGTCTTTGCGGTCTGTGATGGAATGTTCTTTTGGGTAGCGACCATGGCCAAGTCCGAGATGATCGGATTGGCCTCGATGTTTGAATTCAAAATCAACTTGTGCCTCAAGCTTTTCGAGCACAGGCTCTGGTTTCCAGATAGTTCGAAATGTTTCGTGTTTCGTCAGGTTCATCGCATAAATGGACGAGAGGTGTTTATCTGGGCAGTACTTCAGCATTTGAGCACGGTTGATTTGAAGTCGCTGGTAAAAAGAGACGATGGATTGGAGCTGTAGACCGAATTTCGAGCGTGGGCGGTAAAGGCAAGAGACCAGAGCTCTTTTGTAGATATTGGCCCATTTTTTGAGGAAGCGGGTCGCAATTTTCTCAAGGGTTTTGGCGAAAGATAAGCAGAGGTCATAAGTGAGAAATGGCCAGGCAAGTGACTGGACAGCGTAGTGCTGGTATAGCCACAATTTCATAAAGCCATTGATCGAGCAGCTATCGATGGCTTGCATAGAAAGAATGAACTTCTTTTGGATTGCTGCACGTTGTTCGTTTTCGCTGAGGTCATGGTAGACAATCCATCCGAGGTCTTTGAAAGGCTTGTCAGCGATGAAGTCAATCGGTTTGCCAGTAATAGTAAGGGCGGGGTCGAAAGGTGGGAACGAGATCGGCAATAATCGTTTGAGACCCTTATGGTCGTCGGCTTTAGTCCAGTATTTGAAAGCAAGGCTTTTGCATTTGGGCGGTTTCGCGGCCATTGTTCTGGACCATGACAGAAATTTGTCAATCATGTTGATGGACGATTGACAGTGTTTCGGGGGTCGGCAGTGTAGTTTGAGGTCGTCAGCATAAGCAGCTTCGTGCACGATGACTTCATCTGTTGAGGTCTTATGCTTGAAATGATAACCGTTGTTTTTGGTCAAGGATGATAGGAGGTCAAGGAGTAGGTTGAAAACTATGTTGAAAAGGAGAGGAGAAATGCAGCATCCTTGAAAAACGCCAACAGCAAAAACAAAGGGTTCTGATGACCAATCTTTCCCTTCGATTGTGGCTACTAAGAGTTCGTAGTATAAAAAGATTATGCGAGCAAACATAGGGGGCACGTGGTACCACCAGAGAGCGAACTGGATCAAGTTGTGGTTTACGCTTCCAAAAGCGTTTTGTAGGTCAATCCGCTATGACCAGTTGGCGATAGTGATCTTTTGCATTTCTGATGGTAGCTTTTGTAGTAGCAATGTGCTCGGGGCATCCTGCAACGTTACGGAGGAAACCTTTTTGTTTTGCTCTGTCAAAGTACTTGTTATCTAGCAAAAAACTCTCTAGGCGTTTTGACCACAAAGAGAAAAATACCTTACCCGAGCAGCTTGTCAGAGCAATCGGACGATAGTTTGAGGCCTGAAGTGGATCGCCGTCCTTATGAAGGAGGGAGATAGCAGCTTGGGCCCAGCTA
>WBZZ01005359.1:32500-37500 GCA_019918135.1 Paulinella micropora
CTCCGCAGTCCAGTCGGATTTGACTTGAGATGCGATGACAGGAAATCGCTTCTCCGGTAGAACACGCAGCCGTCCATAGAACTTCAGTTGCGCCGCCCGCCGCAAACGCTCCGCACTCAAAGAGCGCGCCAGAAAGAGTGTAATCCACTTGCTTGTCTTAGGGCTGATGCCGAGAATCATCCTCATGGGGCGCAGCATTGCTGCCTCCAGCTTGGTGAGCTGCGATACGGGGGCACGCCAGACATCGAAGGCGTACTTCAGCTTGGCCCCCACAAGTTGATTCCAACAGATGAGACGATACCTAGCTTGTATCTCACCTGCACACCACAAAGAGTACCAACCTGCGGTGGCGACTTCAGTGACACGCGTAGCCCGCAGGGCCTGCTCCTTCCACTTCAGGTCGTCGGTGATAACCACTCCCAGGTACTTGTACTGATTGGTGACACAAAGCTTCTGGCCGCGAAACCACACCACGGGCTCACCTCGCTCCCTGATACTTGGTCGTTTCGCCTTGCTCGACGTGTAAATGGGCATGATTTCCGTCTTGCCGGGCTTCAAGTTGACTTCCAGCCTGTAATCTTCCGCGAACTTGGCCACAACATTGACCATCTTCTGGAGCTCGGTGCGACTGTGAGCGATGAGGGCCACGTCGTCCGCGTATAGAAGTGCCTTGATGTCGTTCAGCCGCTTCACATCCGTGATCTTGAGGGCACTCGCCAGCCGATCACACAGCTCATCCATAAAGACGTTGAAGAGTGTGGGAGAGAGAGGGGACCCCTGTTGGACGCCTACACCCTCCAGTACTTCGGGAGTGAGTGCTCCATCAACTAGCACTTGCGACGAAGTCTGCTCGTAGCACCTGCGTAGCGTGCGCCAGAACTTGCCCCTTACACCCAGCTTCCAGAGCCTCTCAAATAGGCCATCTCTCCAAACAGACGGGAAAGCCTTGCGTAGATCGACGAACAGGACATACGACTCCCGCTTCTGCTGCTGACGCCCCTTCAACCTCTGCCAAAGGGTAAAGACCTGATCCGTAGTGCGACGCCCCGGGCGGAAGCCTCCCTGCTCTGGACGTAGCTTATCCGGGCCATCCACGAAGAGCGTTAGACGAGTAGCTAATAAGGACAGATACAGCTTACCAAGGCAACTAATAATCGAGATATCCCTCCAGTTGTCAGGATCCGTAGGATCCCCACCCTTGGGGATATTGACGATGATTCCCTTGCCCCAAGCTTTTGGAGTCCTCTCGGCTTCTCGAATCTAGTTGAAGTACTGCGTTAAGTAGCCATTGATGTAGGCGCCGCCATACTTGAGCATCTCGTTCTTCACTTTGTCCTCGCCACAAGCTTTGTGGTTATTCAGGGCACGTTGCCTTGCAAGGACCTCCTCTTGCGTGAACGGCTTGTCCAGCTCTTCGCAAGTGTCTTCACCTACTTCGTGCTCCTTCATAGCCCGGGCCACCTCATCTCTGAAGCGATCGTTCCAGTGGAACTGCCGCTTAGCTTCGGCTTCCTCCCACTCCAGCGAGCCTGCTTCTGCACAGCACTCCACCACAACAGCCGCACTTGCCGGATTTTCCCGTGGCTTCACCGAATTTCTCCGAAATTCCTCCCACCGAGCGACCTTTTCCGGCAGCGTACACGCCAGTGAGCCATCCTCCCTTTGCACCGGCGCGGAGACCTTCGTTCTGCGTGCCCCGCCAAGCCGCTTCGCGAGTAGCCAAATGCGCTTTGAGGATTGTTCGCGTTGACATTTGACCGCTTCTTCCTGCACTTGCTTGAAGGAGGCGGACTTCTTGGCCCGAGTTGCCTTCCGAATTTGCTTGCGGAGCCGTAGCCAATTCAGACGGGCTTCCGCATTCGATTCATCCCTCCTGTATGCTGCGTAGGCCTCCCGGCGCTGCTGAATGAGCTCCTTTAGCTCCCCGTCGAACCAATTGTTGGTGAAACGGGGTCGTATACATCTGGAGCCAAGGACCCGGTGCGCCGCCATTCGGAAGGACTGCGCCACTCGCTCGGTGACGTCATCGACCACCCGTTGGCTGTCGGCACCACCCGATAGGTCAAGCTCAGGCAGCTGATGCACTCCAAGCTTCTGTAGGCAATGCTGGAATACGTCATCGAACTTGTCGCGTAGATAATCCAGCGCTTGCTTCGCAGCGTGATCATTACCCGAGACACCAGCACCAATAAGCTTATCAACACGAAAGGACCTGTAAGGTTTCGCAGCCCGCTTTGGCCGGCGCTGGCCGCTCCACGTCAGTTCGGCCCATACTGCCTTGTGGTCCGTATCAAGATCATCTTCGCATACTCCGAACTTTGCTCCAGATGCCAAGCCAGGCGACGCGCAGATGTAATCGAGGAGGTGCTTGCCTGTGCCCATGCCGCGCTGCTCACGCCGGGACCACCAGTAGGACCCTTCCACTGGGCACGAGAAGCCGCTCAGATTTCGCAGGCCCGTAGCGACGAGGACAGCCGCGAGTCTCTTGCCGTTCTCCGAACGTACCGGTGCTCCCTTATCATCGACCTCCCCGTGTTGACCGACGATGCCCTCCTCTTTTCGGCTGCATGCCGGCCCGAGCTTCGCGTTGGCATCCGCCACCGTGACCACAAGACCTTTGGCTCCAAAAAAAGCTATAGCTGCCTGCCAGGCCGCATACGCCTCTGACGACTCTTCTTCCTGCGTTTCCTGGGGAAAGTAGCCGTTGCCCACATAGATATCCTGAGCGCCGGCAACACCCGAGGCGATACGCAGCCACACTTGCTGCCGGTGGTCGACGGGGGCTGACACCAGGTTGCAATACGGACCAAGGAAGTTAGCAACCGCGAATAGAACCCCACCCTTGCAGCGATTTTTCTCGCTGACCTCCGCAGGTTTTCCAAAAATCCGGAATCCATCCAGGCTGCATTTGGAAAGTTGCTTCTTGCCCATGCGGTGCTCCTGAGCCCCGATGACTAGCCAGCCCTCGTGCTTGTAGAATGATGCCCATTCCGCCGTGCCTACGTTGTCGTATCCCGTTTTACCCTGCCAGTTGTGACTCGCGACGAGTAGCTTGAAGCCGGTATCGAACTGCTTGGAGCGGTGCTTCTTGGCTCGTTTCCGGACCCGACGGCCGCGCTTGGCTTCCGCCCTCGTGCTGCCCCCCTCTGCAGGTGCTTGCGCAGGTTGGTCCCCCACTGCACTGGCCGCCGAATGCAGGGGCACCACATGCATATCAGCACACTCAGACACACACTTAGGTGCATCGGCAGCCAATTCCGAAGACACCACCTGCACATCATCGACACATTCTTCATGCAGAGGCAAGACGCGATATCCCGTCGCAGCTTCCTCCTTCCGGACCGCCGCTTCCCCACGCAGATGGATGCGAATAAGCCTTCGGACACGTTCCCTGTCCCTGAACCTGCGCCCAAGGGCCACATTGACCCCTCTGCCGAAGAATTTGAGATGTTTGAGTTGCTGCAACGCCGTCTGCCTGCTGTCATCGTCCTCGTAGACCAGCTCCAGGTGACGAGACATTCGCTGGCCTTGCCACTCCATTACCGGGACCACCAGACCAAGACCGCTCATTTTGGAGGCGATCTCCTGTAGATTGGCGCGTTCTGAGAGCCCCCAGACAATCAGATTACGCCCGTCCTTGTCGTACCGATCTACCCGCCGGTACCGTCGAGGCGGCGGTGCCATCTGCCATATAGCGCCGCTCGCCTTATGTTGAAGCGCCGACCCGTGTGCCAGGTTTGGGGAGGAAGGATGAGGCGCAGCTAAGATAGCCTCTCCACGTGGTTCAGGAATTCCGTCATATACGCGAGCCCTCATCCTCCCATCCTGGGACATCGGGCCAGAGCCCGTCGAAGAGGCATTCCCACGGGGATTGTCCAGGTCTTCGGCGATTCTACCTTGTCCCATAAGGCCACAGTGGTAGCTCCGTGCTTCGCGTATTTGTAATCCATTGAGAGTAGTAGACGGCCAATGTCGCTGGCCATCACCGCCGCGCCTCTTTACGCCGAGGAAAGCGCCCGTCCATGCAAATAGCATCGGCGGTATCTGCAACACACACTACACGCATTTCCGCCGGTGTCACTGGACGCTGCCGCGTCGCTTCGTGCCCTTCGGCGCCCGCCAGCACCCCCCAGCGTCGCCAGAACCTGCCTCACGCACTACACACACTCTCCATCGCATCGCCAACGCCTCTACTCTCATGCCTTATGGACTTTCAGCTGCTCCTAACAATACACATCATGAGGTACGGGTGTCCCCGAGTGGAGCCAGATCGGACGGCGTGCCGCTGAAACTCCTTCCCCCACGTGGGTATAGAAGGCGCGAACCTAGCGGTACCTATAGGGTCTTACAGACAAGTATAGTAATCCCAGCCGAAGCTGCTCAGTTAGAAATGCAACGGTGGAGGGTGTGAATGCATGGGGCAAGGCACGGCAACGCAGCAAGGCACTGGCAGGCATTGGGACCGACTGAAGCCCCTCTCCAACGTGCGCTCATCATGTGTTCCAGTTAGGCAAGCCCGAAGAAGCGAAGATAGGGAGGAGACAAAACCCAGATAGGATGAAGATAGGATTAACATGAAGCCGAAATGGAGCCGAGTTGGAACAGGTCAACTCGGCCCCATCTCGGTTCAATGTGAATCCTATCTTCAACCCATCTCGGTACTGTTTCCTCCGAATGCTCACCTCAACAAGATCACCAAACCGGAACTGGAAGCCCCCAGGCATTTACTCGGCAGGAAATTCGGCGAAAATGGGCTAACCAGGAAACCAGACCCAAACCAACAGCCAAGAAAAACGAGCCAACCAACAATCCAACAGACAACCCCACAACCTGCCTGGCCGAACCCCTACCGAGTAAATGCCCAGTTGAGAGTTGCGCATATCCCGGTGACCGCCCTCCCCAAGCGGTCACCTTCGTGGGGAGAGGCCCAACCACCTCCTCTTCCCATGGAGTGCCATCTTGTGCACCCCTCCAGAATAATAATAATATTAATCATAATA
>WBZZ01005359.1:40000-42500 GCA_019918135.1 Paulinella micropora
CACCGAGAGGTGTCGGGTACACCAAACATCAGCCTCAAACTCCCTCTGGTGTGCGAGAACGGCGTCTGGTGGCGCAAAAACCTGAATTTTCTGGCTTTTACGCCACCCGGCACCGTCGTTTTTATATTTTCGAGGAGAGCTCGTCAAGAAGTGTCAGATATACCAAATATCAGCCGCTAAATCCCTCTGGTGTGCGAAAACGGCGCCTAGTGGCACAAAGACCTCAATTTTCTGGTTTGGGTGCCACCCGCGACTTACAATTGCAGGGCTTGGGTTCCCGGAGAAATGCCCCCCGGACCCCCCCTTCCCCGTCGACAGGGTACGTTCAATTCCCGGAGGTACCGGCCAGTACTCCCAAAAAAACAATTAATTTTGGCATTCAGGACACTCCCCTAACGCACATATTTGCGCGAATTCCAAAAAAAAATTATATCAGCATCAAGATCGAGTCTGGGGCTAGCCATCCTGTCAATATGAGCTCCCAACTTTTCCTGGTTCATACAAACTATGACTTATAGGGACAGGGGGTGCAAAAATAGGCCAAAAAAACAAGGAGTTTTGGCATTCAGCACACTTCCCTAACGCAAATATTTGCATGAATTCCAAAAAAATTTATATGAGCACCAAGATCGAGTCTGGGGCTAGCTACCCTGTCAATATGAGCTCCCAACTCCTCCTGGTTCCCACAAACCATCATTTATAGGGACAGGGGGTGCAAAAAAAGGCCAAAAAACAAGGAATTTTGGCATTCAGACACTGCCCTAACGCAAATATTTGCGTGAATTCCAAAAAAATTAAATTAGCACCATAATCGAATCTGGGGCTAGCCACACTGCCAATATGAGCTCCCAACTCCTCCTGGTTCCCACAAAGCATGATTTATAGGGACAGGGGTGCGGAAATGGTGGTGGTGGTGGGGGTGGGGGGTGGGGGGGGGGGGGGGGGGACAATTTCCATTTTGCCCCTCCCCCCAAACCCCCCACCCGCTACTCCCAACACCTTTCAGGGATAATAAACTTGTCATGTTTTGACATAGAGCGCGGTGCAGCGGAGGTGCGCAGTAGATACATACATATACATACATACGTACATACATATATATACATACATACATACATACATACATAAATGCATACATACATACATGCACAGAGCGCACTGAAGTGCGGTGTAATTGAGATAGTTAAAAAATCAGGTTATCCATACACATACACATATATATACACATGCATGCACAGAGCGTCCACATATACATACACATATACATACACATATACATACACATATACATACACATATACATACACATATACATACACATATAAATACACATACACATATACATACACATATACATACACGGTGCAGTGGAGGTGGCGACAAACACTGGATATGCGTACATATGCATACATTCGTACATACGTACATACTCATACATACTGTCAATATGAGCTCCCAACTCCTCCTGGTTCACACAAACCATGACTTGTAGGGACAGGGGGTGCAAAAATAGGCCAAAAAATCAAGGAATTTTGGCGTTCAGCACACTTCCCTAACGCAAATATTTGCATGAATTCCAAAAAATTTATATGAGCACCAAGATCGAGTCTGGGGGCTAGCTACCCTACATACATACATACATACATACATACATACATACATACATACATGCATACGTGCGTACATACATACATACATACATGCATACATACATACATACTGGACAGAGCACTGTGAAACGGGGTGTAGTGGAGGTGGTGATAAAAACTGGAACTAGCCGAACAGCACTTTGGTACTATATGGTACAAGAGAGAGAGAGAGAGAGAGAGAGAGAGAGAGAGAGAGGGAGAGAGAGAGAGAGAGAGAGAGAGAGAGAGAGAGAAAGAAAGGAGAAAGAGAGAGAGAGAGAGAGAGAGAGAGAGAGATAGAGATACAAAAACTGGACCTACCCAATCAGCGCTGTGATACTATATGGTGTGTGTGTGTGTGTGTGAGAGAGAGAGAGAGAGAGAGAGAGAGAGAGAGAGAGAGAGATATTCATGATTTTTATCATCGATAGGCCGACCCGTCTGCCGCTGGCCCTTGTTATTATTATTACTATTATTATTACTATTATTTTTACTACTATTACTACTATTATTATTATTATTATTATTATTATTATTATTATTATTATTATTATTATTATTATTGTCTGGACCAGTATTTTCATTGAACATACCGGCCCGTCTGGAAGTGTTGGAACTGCCCTTGCGGGGGTGTCATTAGAGCTTATCGTCAATTCTTCGTACTCCCCTCACGGGTGAGACGATGGAGGCGCATGTGCAGAAATGCATCAGCCATTGACAGAGAAGCACTATTATTATTATTATTATTATTATTATTATTATTATTATTATTATTATTATTATTATTATATTATTATTATTATTATTATTATTATCGCTAGGCCGGCCCGTCTGCCGCTGCCCCTGTCCCTACCCTGTACCAGCGATTGTGA
>WBZZ01005359.1:55000-57500 GCA_019918135.1 Paulinella micropora
AAGGGTCTCAAACGATTATTGCCGATCTCGTTCCCACCTTTCGACCCCGCCCTTACTATTACTGGCAAACCGATTGACTTCATCGCTGACAAGCCTTTCAAAGACCTCGGATGGATTGTCTACCATGACCTCAGCGAAAACGAACAACGTGCAGCAATCCAAAAGAAGTTCATTCTTTCTATGCAAGCCATCGATAGCTGCTCGATCAATGGCTTTATGAAACTGTGGCTATACCAGCACTACGCTGTCCAGTCACTTGCCTGGCCATTTCTCACTTATGACCTCTGCTTATCTTTCGCCAAAACCCTTGAGAAAATTGCGACCCGCTTCCTCAAAAAATGGGCCAATATCTACAAAAGAGCTCTGGTCTCTTGCCTTTACCGCCCACGCTCGAAATTCGGTCTACAGCTCCAATCCATCGTCTCTTTTTACCAGCGACTTCAAATCAACCGTGCTCAAATGCTGAAGTACTGCCCAGATAAACACCTCTCGTCCATTTATGCGATGAACCTGACGAAACACGAAACATTTCGAACTATCTGGAAACCAGAGCCTGTGCTCGAAAAGCTTGAGGCACAAGTTGATTTTGAATTCAAACATCGAGGCCAATCCGATCATCTCGGACTTGGCCATGGTCGCTACCCAAAAGAACATTCCATCACAGACCGCAAAGACAGGGTTTTAGAATTAGCTGCTGAGACAATACTTGAGGCAACCACAGTGCATGACATGGACAAAGCCATGCAAGGGTGCTTCCTTCGTTTTGAAGACGCATGCCCTTTCGACCTCTCCTGGGCTCGCCTCATCGGAACCCGTAATCCCCGTTTAATCTCTTGGGTCATCAACGCAAGCACAAACTCGGTTATTACCCCCGACCTTAGACGTCTGTGGGGAATCATTCCCAACAACAAGTGTGCCCTCTGTTCTGGTCAAGCACATCTATGCCACATCCTCTCCGGTTGCCATGTTGCCCTCAAACAAGGCCGCTATACCTGGCGTCATGACTCTGTGCTCTGCACTATTGAAGCTCCCCTTCAAAAACACATCGAGAGCCATAACAAACGCTCCCCTATAGACCAAAATGAATCAAAGTCTGTGTTTGTGAAAGGGGCGAGCAGAAGCCTAAGAGACAGTCATTTCATCGACCATCCCTGCTTGACACTGCAAACGATTGGCAACTCCAAACCCAATACACCGGTTCTGAGCAAGCCTTTCCTGTCCACATTTGTGTCACTGACCTCCGCCCCGATATTGTTGTCTGGTCACTGTCTACCAAGATATGTATTCTGATCGAGCTAACGTGCCCGGTCGAGGAAAACATCCTTGACGCACGAGCATACAAGACCAACCGATACAACGAGCTCAAATCTCAAATCGAGGACAACGGATGGACCTGCCACCTTCGACCAATCGAATGCGGGGCTCGCGGCATGGTATCGTTCTCTGTTCATCGATGTTTCCGCGCCTTGGGTTTTTCCCATCCCCAATCCAAATCCCTTTGCTTCAAGCTATCCTCCTGCGTAGCTCGTTGCTCTTTTGCGATTTATCGCTCCTGTGCAGTCAAAAATTGGACTAATCTTCCTCTAGTCCGTATTGGTGACTGCATTCCATCATAGCCGTCCAGTGTTGCATAGCCCGGGCTAGGTCCCTGCGGGGGTTTAGGCCTCATACAATGTCATCATTGTAGCTTGCGCAAGCTTACGGTGCTCAAAACACTTGGACTAACGGCTTCCTTTTCTTTCTCTTCTTCCTTATCCTCCCCACTCTCCATTCCTAGATTGCCTTTTTCTTCAACGTCCTTCCTCCTCTTCTTTTTCCAGAACACAGTCTACCCGTGATTCCCATCCCGGACACATGCACAGTACACAAATTATTGTTTGATGTGAAACTGCGTTCCTTTGCAAGGACTACATTCCTTTGCGACATCTCATCTATCTATCTATCTATCTATCTATCTATCTATCTATCTATCTATCTATCTATCTATCTTTGTCTATCTACCTACCTACCGACCTACCTACCTACCTACCTATCTACCTATCTACCTGCCTACATGCCTACCTACCTATCTAATCTATCTATCTATCTATCTATCTATCTATCTATCTATCTATCTATCTATCTAAGGCCACTTGAGGTGTCACTGACCCTCCCTTGGGCTTGGTTTTTTGAAATGGGTGCCATCTGTCGACAGACAGAGAATTAGGGGATGGTGTGGGTGTGCTGGGCCCGTGGTGGGGTGCCTTATGTGTGCCTAGCCATACGCCTATAAGTCACATGCCGAAATAGCGACGGGAAGCACAATCCTGTTCCCTCAGGGTGCCCTTTCTCGCTTGTTGAGCCCGGAATAAAACCCACAGTGCTCTGTCGGTTTATACTAGACTGTCGAACAGTCTCGAAACTCCATCTGCTTACTGGGTCCTCTGTAATGGAGGTGGGAGCTCGTTCTGCAAGGGGCGCTTATGGAACGAGCCCTGGCCCCGCCTGGTACTAGGGAGCT
>WBZZ01005359.1:65000-70000 GCA_019918135.1 Paulinella micropora
CAAAGCAAGCAAACGTCTTTGACCCCCCTGACACACCTCCTAATGAGCCTTACATGTCTCCTGAGCTGGAAAGAGAAGACAAAAACACAGGTCAGGGGAAAAAGGCAAAGTCTGCAAAGGTTAAAAAAGAGGATAGTGAGCCCTCTCCACCTGAAACAGCAGAGTCCTCACCTGTCAAAGTAGAACAGAAAAGCAGTTCAAAAGTGAGCACAGCACCACCTGTTGTTTCATCTGCATCACAACCTGCTGACAACAAAGCTACATCGGCAATTCCCGTTCTGACAGCTGAATCTAAACCCCACCCTCTACTTGCACCTCTGTCAACTGACACATACCACCGACAGCTAAAGGAGAGAGGAAAGATGAAGAGTAAACGTTTCATTTTCATTCTTTTAATTTAGTCCTGTAACAAGGACAGGGAGGCTATGTCAGTTATTAGGACAGCAGGGACTGATGGGGTTGAGTGTTTCATGGCACTCCGAAAGAGATATGGGGGACTCGATTTGGTTAGGTGGAAGGAGCGTCAAGACTTTCTTGACTATTCTTACCCCAAAAGGATTCCAGACGTGAGGCAATGGCTTACTGCTTTCCAAACCCATATGACTGATCAGGAAGGAGTCATGAAAATGCCTTATCCTGAGCTAGTCAAGATTGAGATGATGAAGAAACTTGAACATTTGACAGAGTTTGACAGCTCGTAACAAGATAACAAGCTTTCTCCCTCAAGAACGACCTGGTTGGGTGTCGTTCATCAAAGTAATTGAGCAAATAGCCCAGACAGAAGAGTCTAAGACTAAGATGAAAAAGCTATATGCTTCAGGGGGAGGATTCCGTACCTCTTTTTCCAAATCCCACTCTGGGTCAGGGACACGCAATGACCCTGTTTCGGTCAATCTAGTGGGTAACCAAACAGTTAGGACACCTCTAACACGAGGTTGTTACAACTGTCGGGGAGATCACCAGATAAAAATTTGTATTGTTCCGTGCAACCTCCCCGAATGCCCACGTGATGGACACGTTGTGAACTGCCCCGTTAGGAGAAAGGCAGCAAGGATAGTCAATCTAGCCAAAGGAGTAGGTGAACTAACTCTTAAGGACAAGGATAAGACTAAAACGAGCAACACAGGGAGGAGAAGAAAGATGAGAAGACAGAAGGAAGGAGGGAGCAAGGAGAAGAGAAAGCTGAAGTTTTTTTTTTTTAAAAAAAAAAAAAAAAAAAAAAAAAAAAAAAAAAAAAAAAAAACGCAGATCGCTCTTTGGCAAGTCCATTATTCGAAAGCATTTGCGCTCAGACTTTTTATTAAAAAAAAAAAAAAAAAAAAAAAAAAAAAAAAAAAAAAAAAAAAAAACACACACACACACACACACACACACACACACACGCGCGCGCAGATCGCTCTTTTAACTTTATGCCTAATGCATCTGCCAAAACTTTCATCTTCTTAACACTATAATGTCCACAGGCATAGTGAAACAATTCTATGTCTATCTTTCTAACTACACCTGGCTTGCGGGGATAGGACGCGTATAATGCTACCTCCCCCGTTTTGCCCTCCCTCTCTCTACGCTCTCCTCTCTCTCTCCTGGGGCTTCCCTCCCCTCTTACCCCAGCTCACTCCTATCCTGCTTCATTGGGGGTTCATAACGCACGTTAACATCCAAAGGCGTGTCGAACTCATCATCCCATCTATAGAGCAGAGTTGGTAGGAGTCTCCCCCTAACTAGCACGTCTTTTTCCACTATCCTAATGGGGTTCTTGAGAATAACCAGTTGCCCATTCTGATGGACAATCGACCGGTGATGGATGTGATCCATCCTTCCGGTAGACGATATTTACGGGAACCCTAGTATCGAGTAACATGGGTCTCGACACCGTGACGGGTTTGCCGTACCCGTTGATTCGCGTAACTCTGGCCGTCCCCTCTTGTGCTATTTCGCACTCACCGTTACCGGTTACTAGCTTTACAGGTGGTATTGACTTAATGTCATGCAAGAGCCCTGGGTTACACGCAATATCTCGTGATGACCCACTATCCTGCACAATAGTGTTCTTCCTGTCTCTCCCACCCTCACCATCTAACACTAGCGTATAGGTTGTTGCTGTGTTCTTGTGCTTTGATGGTGCTTGTGATTGTGAGGTGGTGCTGTCTACGGTGGGTGCTGGCGGGGATAGAATAGGTGAGAGTGTTGTGCGTGCAGCGTGAGCAATGTACACTCCCTCTATCGCTCACACTACATCTGTCAAGAAATCATCTCTCACTAGCTTTCCATCACTCACTCTCTTCACCTCTCCGTTATCATCTCGCACGCAAGTGGTCATGAGCTGTTGTGCGATTTGTGTGATGTCTTTGAACGTGATGACGGGTGGTGGGTGTGCAAGTGGCTGTGTTTTGGGAGCTGGACCTGTTTCTGGCGTCGGGTTTGCGGGGGTGTTCCCCTGTTGGTCTCCCTTGGCCTGCTCGGGCCTGTCAGCAACACTGGGTAATCCGGGAGATACCGGACTCCCACATACACCATGAGCTGCGCGCCTAAGCCTACTCATATAACGCCTGACATTCCCCTTGCGCGTGAATTGTAAATACTCACTGTTCTCATCATCCATGCACATGGCCATAGCATCATCATGCCTAATCTCATCTGAGCATCGTGAATCATCCTGGCTATCATACTCATCGATCTCATCTGCGATCTCGTCCTCACTGACTTCGCTCTGTTCTGATGTGTCATGTTTCGATGCGACATGTGCTGACGATGTGGTGGGGGGTGTTTGTGCGGTGGGGGTGATCTTTTGTGGTTTCTTCCCCTCTTGCTTGCTCCCCCTCACTTCCCTCTCACTCTTCTTCTGCTTTTTCATCTCTCTCGGTTTCTGTGGAGTATGTGCAGTGAAATCGGTGGTGAGATTGTGCGGGATGGTTAGTCCTCTCGCTTTAGCATCAGCTCTCAAACCTGCCTCATCCGGAAAATAAGGGGATTTGGGGGGACGGAGGTCAGGGCTAACAGCTAGGTCAAGTAAAGGGTATTCCGGGTCTTGCTTCTTCGCATGGTACCCGCAGTACTTCCCGTAAACCATACGAGAAGCCTGTTTGGCGTTAGGTCCCTTCTGATCGTGCTCAAGCGAGATCTGGCAAGGACTGCTTTTCTTGTTCTTACCTCGGCCTCTGTTTGCTATACCTCATGATAGTGGTAGAAGGTGTTTTGGGGGTCGATTTTGACAATGTGGGGTGTCGGTGGAGGTGGCCCTGGTTAGCTGACTCGGAGAGTCTGAGATGGGGGTGACAGAGGGACTCCCTCTGCCACTTTGTTTTGCCGGTAGGGGACGAACACCTGGCTCAGGCTGGGGTTCCCCAGACTCGACGTTCGCTCTCTCCCTACGTCTCTCGTCATCAGGGGTTTCCCCAAGTTCGTTTGGACCATCTCCCCCATCATTACGAGTAAAGCGTCATTGTCGCTATCGGACTCCCCATCATCTTCTCGCTCCTCTCGTATGAGTGTCACGTCTTTACGTGGCTTTTTCTTAGAGGTTTTTGAGGGTTTCTGAGGTTTTCTCTTTTTAGGTTTCTTATCGTTCTTGTCTTCACTAGCTTGGCCTTTCTTATGGGACTTCACGGTTGGACAAAACTTCTTGGTATGGCCCTTCTTGTTGCACTCGTAACATGTGACCCGAAACCACCACTCTTCCTTTTTCTTGAACTTGCTAATTTTGCCCTTACCCCCTTCCCCTTCATCTCCCTGATCGTCTAGAAGGTTTGTTTCTTTCTTAGGTCTCGTGGTTCGGTTAGGTCTCTCTTTCCTCTCCTCTTCCTTCCACTTATCCTTCCTCCACAACGCCCACGTGTCTCTCGCACTATCTACTATATCCTC
The DNA here is from genome assembly GCA_019918135.1 of Paulinella micropora. NCBI lineage: Eukaryota > Cercozoa > Imbricatea > Euglyphida > Paulinellidae > Paulinella > Paulinella micropora. The sequence goes on from WBZZ01005359.1 coordinate 68,862, forward strand.
GAAGCTAGGTCTTAGGTTAGAGGGTAAGTTGAAGTATAGCGCTTTGAATGGTTCACCGAATGCGGGGTGTTTGGCAAGCTTCTCAAGCAGATTTCGTACGAGTTCGTCTTTGTCGAATGGGTGTTCTCTATGGCTCTCTACTTTCCCTTTCATCGCAATGTAGTCATTGAGCCATGCATCGACATTGTAACCGGGTTTTGGATACATTCTTTCAAAGTCTTGTGCTTTGATGTTCTTGCTAACCCCGGAAATTGAACAAAACTTTCCTCTTACTGCCTCTATCAATTCTATCGGGCCTGTCACTTTCTTTGTTCGCAAGTAACGCACGACAATGGGGTGTGAGAAAGCAACAGAGAGAATGAGTTGTAGTTGTCTCATGCGTTCATAATGCTTCTTCTCTTTCGTGATCGTTCTTACTCTTAAGGTGTGAGTGCGCTTTGACTCTCTTCTCTGCTCTCTCTTTAGTCTCTTTGCTCTTTTCTCTTTCCACTGCGCTTTCGCTTCTTCAGACATCTTAGCCCAATCTTTCGGTTTTTCGATAGCTGTTTTAGAGTCAGCTTTCTTTGTTCTGGGTCTCGGTCTACTCGCATCCGATGCATCTCCGTCTGAGTCTGTATCTGGGGTGTCTTCAGACTCTGGTTCATCGGGCGACTCCCACTCCTCTACTTCCATTGCCTTAGCAGGATCGTAGGGATATTTCGCCTTTGCTTTTACTGGATCTGTAAGTGCCAGCTTCACACACTCTCCGTGCCAGGCACTAATGCCCTTGGCATAGTTCTCAAGCTTGTAGCAAAAGTCGGAATAATTCCGTGTGGTACCATCTAACTGCGGAATATATTCTTGCTTTAAACCCATATGTTTTTCGGTTCCAAGGCTCACAACCTTTGGATGACCACCCATTTAGGGCAACGAGAACCTTTACCGATCTTTTGCAAGATCTCTTCGGGCTACCTAGCAAGTCTATCTACGCAGGTTAGATACACGCTTTAATAACACGTATGTATCGCAGAACTGAAACCGTAGCAGAAAGTTGCCACGTCACGAAACTAACTCAGCTACTGGTTGTCGCGCTAACCCTGTCTAACTACTGAGTTGAGTGGATTATAAGACTGAGGTATTATTGACTGGCACTTGAAGTT
>WBZZ01005359.1:82500-102500 GCA_019918135.1 Paulinella micropora
GCTGAAGAGCGCCATCCCCCCGGATATGCGCGCCCCAGGTTTTTTTTCACTGGCCTGATTCATCCAGATGCCACTTAGGTGTCAAACAACCAGCATTTTTTTTTGAAATTTTTCCTTCGAATCGTTGGACGCATGAAGATTAACAATGCCGATTTCTATTGACGGGCCGGACTTTCATGTTCCTGCTTCTGCTCCTACTTTTTCTGCTCCTGTCTGCTCCTGCTTCTGCTCTCCTGTCTGCTCCTGCTTCTGCTCCTGTCTGCTCCTGTCTGCTCCTGCTCCTGCTCCTGCTCCTGCTCCTGCTCCTGCTTCTGCTTCTGCTTCTGCTTCTTCTGCTCATGCTCCTGCTGCTGCTCCAGCTCCTCCCCTCCCCTTCCCCCCCCCCCCCCCCCCCCCCCCCACCCCTTCCTAGTAGTATAATATACTTTCTAGGCGGGTCGTTTTTTCGTACCTCAAAACAACCTCCTAGAAAGTATTTAAGCCTTCCAGACACATCTCCCACCAAATCAATACGAAGCGTTAAAACAGCAAAATAAAAAAATCAAAATTTCAATCAATACAAGCAAACAAAATAAAGAAATTTCTCTTACTCTTAATCTCGCTTTTAAATAAAAATAAAAATCAAGCAAAATTTTTTTCCGCTTTACTTTTACTTTTAAATAAAAACAAAAATCAATAATATCTATAATCTAAAAGAGATTATAGATTGAGCACAAAACACCCCAAAGAGCACAACCGCGAGCGCGCCTAGAGAAACCCCAAGTTATCCAAAAATAAGTTTATTTATCATAAGTAAATAAACAATTATCTCAAACATGTTTGAGATTACTCACAAAGTCTCAAGAGACACCATCCAATTAATCAAACTTTCATCGCGATTAATTTTTTTCTGTAAAGCCGAAATAGAAGGGAAGACGAGAATTTCTTCCTCATCTCTCCCCACAGAAGCCAGAAAGAAAGTTTTCTTTTTTGGGGCTATCATGGATGAATCTCGTTCAACCCAAGCAAAAGAAAACTCCTCATTTCTCTCAGTGGGACGGCGAAGGAAAAAATTTCTGCTAGCATGAAGAGCAGTTTTGTCTGCTCTTCCAAGCCGAGCGAAAGCACGGGGAACCCTCACTAAGCGGGGGTTTTTCATCTCTGATGGCTCTTTTTCTTCAACTTCACCCCAAGGCTTCCAAAAACCTACACACCACATTCATCAATATCTCCGACGCGTCGGAGATTAACATGTTTAAGATTGAGGACTTACCCGCAGGAGCAGGATTGATGTTCATTTCACCAACTCCTTCAACCAATTCTTCAGGCTCTCCTATATTCTATTACACACACACAAAAAGCATGTGTAATAGAAATTTCTTTGAATTAGGGTGGGGTTTGAACCCCTTGGTTTTTAAAAAAACCATGTATGTTGATAATGTTGATTTCTAAAAAAAATCAACATATTTTAAATCAACATTTTACACTAAAGTCTTTTTATTCCGAGTTGCTATCCGCACTCTCGGTTCTGTAGACTCTGTGTATGTTTCTGTTATGTTCTTGTTTAATGCTAACATTAATACTATCATTTACGTATTCATTAATACCATCACTGGAGTATTTGTTAAACGAAGAATTAAACGATAAATATTCTTTTTCAATACCAGCGAGAATTTTATTCATGACAATAGCGGTAAGTTGGCCACGATTATCATTTTTCCACTTATAGAAATTATCTCGTTCTTTGTTTATTTTTTTTCCAATTTCTTTTTTCTCAAGCGAACAATTCAGTCTTCTTCTACTTCATTATTTTCAATACTTTGTCGTCGCATCATCTCCTTAATAGCGTCTAGTTTTACTATGTCAGGCTGTTTCTTTTCAACGAGACGAGAAATTTCTTTATCTGCTTTAGAAATTCGTTCTTCACATACTATTTTATCTTTTTTGAGTCTGTCTATTCCTCTCTTCATTGTTTCAAATATTTCAATCCAGTCATCTTTGGTTTTAAGGCTATCCGAAATTGTATCTTCAGCCATACTTGTTGCGCTTACTACGAAATAATTGGTTGCGCCAATGCGCCAAAACGCTGGCGCACTGGCGCACTGGCGCATAGAATTTCTAGAATTTTCTTAAAAAATTTTACTTACGGCAATACTTCAAATACCATTTTTCCTGTATCACTGATAGGTTCTGTGGTAGAAAAGACTAATGGGTTCGGCGTAGTAATTGAGATTTTAGGTTGCGGGTTCAATTCCGAAGGATGTTTTTTCTATTATAACTCGAACCTTTTATTTTTTTGCCTAAGTTGAATTTCAACTTAACTTACAAATCTAATATTACCTTCGCCTTTTTTTCTCTCTTTGAAGTCCGGATATTCTCTGGTTGAATATCTTCTCTTTTTAACAATTCCTTCGTCTTTTTTTCTTTAATAACTTCTTTGGTCTGCTCTTTCATATCTTTTTCTTCATCAACGGGTTTATCAAAATCAGTTTTCAATAAATCACGTGGGCTTACCAACTCATCGTTATTTAGTATGATTTTAAACCCTTTCCTACCTTTGACTTTATAAATAATTTTAGAGAATGTCTTACCGCCTTTTGAAAAAAATTTCTTTTATTTTCTTTTCTCACACTATCGCCAACATTGAATTCGTCAATTAAATTATCACGTGTTATTTTCTGTTTATTTTTATCTCTTCTAGCAAAGACATCCACAGGTTTGGCTTGAATTCCTCTATGAACTTTATGATTGTACGCATTTACTAAGTCTTGAATATAACTTACCCAGTCAAAATTTCTATTAGTTTCAAATAATAAATCCAACCACCTTCTAATACTTCTTATCACTCTATCAACAACCGCAAGCGCTCTATGGTCGCCGACTTCAACGACATCGTGTTTAATTCCATTTTCAATAAAATAATCACGAGTAGCACCTTTATATTCTCCTCCGCTGTCAGTTGTAATTGACTTTGGTTTATAAGGTATAGATTTCAAAGCATAATATACTTCTTTCGCTGTTTTATTTTTTAGCGGAATGATTATTAAAAATCTGCTATGACAATCTATCCAAACTAGCATCCAAGCATACCCCTTATTTCCTTTCTTATCTTTTATCTTACTCATATCTGCTAAGTCAAGAAAGACTTGGTCTAATGGTTTATCTACCCATATCGTGTTCCATATTTTCGGGTTCTTTTTCTGGCGGTGAATTTCAAGGGCTTCTTCTTCTTTTGTTTTAACGACTTTCCCCGTAGGTGTATCCTCTAATTGACTATCCGCATTCTGTGTATTAATAATTGTATGTTTATAGTCCATGATATTTTAGAATGGCGCTTTCGTTTCACTCTCGCTTATTCTAAAACATCGTTTTTTCTTTATGGTTTAAAATAAATCGGTGTTCGATGTTTGTAAAACACACGGGAGCGATAGCGGGAGTGTGGATTTACAAATATCTTTTAAAATTTTAAAAAAAACTCTATCTATTTCATCACTTTTTTCTTTCTTAGCACCCGAAGATTGATTATATACTTTCACACTCACACTACTTGATTTTTTACTCTTAGTTTTCTTTACAGGTTCTTCTTCACTTTCTTCGCTTTCACTTTCTTCACTCTCTGGCTGATCTATTTCGACGCGTCGAAATAGATCTGGCTCTATCTTCTTGCTCTTCTTCGCTCTCTTAGTCTCCGCCTTCGCTCTTTTGATTTTCATTTTCGCCATCTTTTCGGCAATTATATCAGTGAAATCAACCTCGTCCTCACTCTCACTCTTTTCCTCTGGGCTATCATTATCATGTTCAGTAATAATATCCTTAGCCAAGTTCTTTTCTTCAATTTGTTTTATTCGTTCCTCCATATCTTCGTCTTCTTGCTTTACAGCATTTCTATATTGTGCTAATACATTTTTAGCATGCTCCATCTTTCGTTGTTTCGCTTTCGCTTTTATTCCTTCCACAGCACTACCCCAATTCTTACGACTTGCTTCAGCGGACGGCATTCTATACTAAGATTAATATATTTTAGTATTTTTTAATAATTATTAATATAATATGTCGCAATATAAATCCTTACTAGGTTTATCAGAAATCGCCGTTGATAGTCTAGACATAAAAAACTTAGACCTTACCAACACAAACATAGTGGGCTTATACACAGATAGGGTGCCAGAAGATGCTGACCCCGTAAATCTTTATTACACCGACGGACGATTTGATGCGAGGTTGGCTTTAAAATCAACAACGGACTTAAAAGAAGGCACTAATCTATACTATACTGATGGTAGGTTTGATGCGCGACTAACTACTAAATCAACCACTAACCTAGCCGAAGGCACCAATTTATATTATACTAATGCTAGGTTTGACACTCAATTAGCAACAAAGAGCACAACCAACTTAACCGAAGGAACTAACTTATACTACACCACAGCAAGGGCTAATACAGATTTTGACACAAGGATAGCAACTAAATCAATAGATGCTTTAAGTGATGTAGTCATAACAACACCAACCGATAACCAACTACTCATTTATAGCACGGGGCAATGGAGAAATGTTGCTTCACCTTTTCTAAGATTGGATGGTCTCGCTATGATGTTTGGAGATTTAAATATGGGGGGTTTTAATGTAGCAAATGTCGGTAATGTTGATGGTGTTGATGTTTCGGCTCTTGACACCGCAGTCGTTAAACTAACAGGCGACCAAACAATAACAGGGAATAAAACATTTACTACTTATGTAGCCGTAAAAGACTCAAATCCATTAAACACTGGCAAGTTATTCTTTAATTATAACAATAATATGGGCTCTATCTATTCGTCGGAGGCAGGTGGAGCAACGGGCTATCCATTATCTTTTGTAGGCTCGTCCATACTTTTTGCTCCAACAACAGGTGGTGGAATGACATTGACAAATAATGTTTTAAATTTTAACAGCACAACAGCAATCAGCGGATTGCCCGCACCATTCTATGACGGCGATGCTTCAACAAAAGCATATACCGATACGAAACTAGCCAAGGACGGAACAACGGCTATGACGGGTAGTTTAAATATGGGAGGATTTAACATAACAAATGTTGGTAATGTTGATGGTATTGATGTATCCACCCTTGATACCGCAGTCGTTAAACTAACAGGAGACCAAACTATAGCAGGAACCAAAACATTCAGCAACATAATAAATGCTAGTGCGGGGATTGATATGAAAAGCCAAAGTATAACAAATGTTAATCTTGTTGATGGTGTTGATGTTTCTACTCTTGACACTTCTGTGGTTAAACTAACAGGAGACCAAACCATAGCAGGGAATAAAAAATTTACTTCAACAATAGAAGTGCGGGGTGCTACTGCTCCAACCGCTTTTGATGGTATCGGTATTGCCTTTGATACGGCGACAAATATAGGAGAGATTGTGGCACAAAAAATAGCAACCGCAGCCTATTATCCGATACAAATAACAGGGTCATATGTTGATTTATATGCGGGTGATAATGTAATCGCGACAGCAACGGGCACGACACTATCTTTAAACAATAGAAAAATTACAAATTTGGCCACACCAACAGCAACAACGGACGGAGCGACAAAAGGGTATGCGGATACATTAGACGGGCAAAATGTGAAACTAACAGGAAGCCAAACCATAGCAGGAATTAAGACATTTAGCAGTGCCCTTGAAATAACAGGAAATTCAACGAATGCGACAACAAAGGGAACATTCGTGGTTTTTAACTCCACAGCCAATATAGGAACTATCGGATGCCTTGATATGGGCACTGGTGTAAATTATAACTTTGAAATAAATGCGAAAAAAGTAAGTTTCGTTATTGATGGGGCGATAGTCGGTTGGGTAAATGCTTTGGGGCTAGATTGTAATAGTAGCAAAATAGCCAACCTTGGAACTCCGACATTATCAACAGACGGGGCGAATAAAACGTATGTAGATACATTGGACGGGCAAAATGTAAAACTAACAGGAGACCAAACCATAACAGGAATTAAGATATTTAATGGAACAAGAAATGATGTAAGGGCACTTAATTTGTTAAGCCAAGCCGATTTTAATAATGTGGATATCATTAATGGTGGAAATATAACATATAATGGTGCGAGGATATTAAACCAAAATGGAGGAGATATATTCTTTTCACAGACATCAGGAGATTATCAGTATTTCTTATTTACTCTAAATACCGCTACAAGTGGAACCGCGAACCAAAGAGGTTATGTATTCACGAATGTAGCATCTGATGTAAAAGGGGCGGGACTTTATATTTCAAAACTTTTGGATAATAAAAGTGCTTCGTCTGACATTGTCCGTTTTAACAATGCGGGCGGTATGCGGTTTTATGGAGCCTTAGATATGAACTCAAACAATATAACAAATGGAGGAACAATAACGGGAACAACAATTACTTCAACCGCTGGTATATCAACAACAACAGCAACCGCGAGTGGATTAATAACGGCAAACGCGGGAGTATCAACAACTACGATCACAGCGAGTGGCCTACTAACAGCGACAGGAGGTTCAAGCATAGTTATACAAGGAAATACTAATGGTGGTAATACGAGAGGAATATTTTTGTGGGACACTGGCAATACAAATTATGGTATTTATATGGCTTCAAATGGAGGAGGTGCAAATACCAGAAGTCTAGCGGGAGGGTCTGCGGTTGCAGGCAATGATTTCACTTCTTTTGCTGTTAGATTTAGGGTAAGTAATGTTTCAACCGACGGATTTATATGGGAGAACTCATCTGAACAATTGTTAATGTCATTAAACGGGGCAAACGGCACTTTATGGACAAAAGGGTTACTAACGGCTAGTGCTGGTATATCAACAACCACATTAACGACGAGTGATAAAATAACAACAGCATCAGGCAAACCGATAATCATAGGCAACTCAACGAAAGGAGTAGGAGCGACAGGTGGTTTAGAAATATACGGAACGGCGAGTAATGTCGCAGGAGCACACTTACAAGCAATAACAACGGCGGATGCTTATCCAACATTTCAATTATTGAATTGGTCGCACGACAATGTCAATTTAAGTTTTGATGCTTATTTTGATGGCACGAACTGGAAATCAAGCCATAGCGGTTCAAACTTTCTAATTCAAAAAGGTGGAAAACTCGCTTTTTATTATAATTCAGGAACAGCGGTTGGAAACAATATATCTTACACTGAGGTGATTAATATTAATACGTCGGGAGAGTTAGTTTTACCAACAGCATCCAGCGGTAATTTATTAATACGAAAAAGACCCGCTTCTACTAATGACCCGCAACTATTTTTTAAATCGGGAGGATATACGAATTATGGTGTAATTGTTTCTTCAACTGGTTTGCTTCATGCTTGGACTACTTCAAACTCTACTACTGGTGAGCCGTCAGGTAGTTATAATTATATCCCGCTTAATGGTGCTTGGACAAACTCCTCGGACAGGAGGCTAAAATCAGATATTAACACATTAGACTGCGGTGATTGTTGCGATAAACTAATGAAAATAAATTGTTGTTCATATTATTGGAAATCAGATGAGAAGAAAGAAAAAAAAGGCCACGGATTTATTGCGGACGAAGTCAAAAAAGTATTTCCTGAATTTGTATCTGAAAGTGGAATGAAAGCAGAGGATGGAGACGGCTACCTTGAAGGCGTAACATATACTGACTTTATACCGATATTGGTAAGCGGATTTCAACATGTAAATCTCCAACTCGTTGGAGATAGGGATAATCTCGGACATGTCCGAGATAGGGTAGATAATTTAGAGAAAGAAAATAAAACTTTACTTAATATATTACAAGATTTAACCAACCAACTAGCAGAAATACGAGCCGTTGTATATCCAACCAATGGCTAATAATACAACCAGATTACATATAACACCACCAATAATAGATATGTCAGAAGGCGAAATGACACCAGAAATAAAAAATCGTGTTTTAGACATTTCATGGAAGAATGAGGAAAAAAAAGTAGAGCACGAATTGGAAGATAACTGGAATTGTTGTTGTATAACAAACAGACCGACAGACAGCCGACTTATTAAATACTTATTTCAAATGGGTATCATTATCGCCATCATCACCCTATGTATCGTGAGGTTATCTGAAAAGAACTTGCCTTGTGAGGTTGCTAATACTTATGTCGGTATTTTAACACTTTTGATTGGGATATGCCTTCCATCACCTTCTTCAAAGAAGTGAGCACTCGTATAAGTGGATTTTATACCAAGAAGCATCACTACCCGAACACATTAAAGGAATGGCTTCATCAAAACTAACACACCAATCACTCATCGGTTTGTAAATACATTTAAATTTAGTATCTATACCTTTTTGAATACAATAAACACAACTTATATTCTTTTTTTCACTTATCCGTGAGTAAAAGTCGCAGGCAGTCCGCGAAAATATTTTGATTATTAAAAAGTTTATCATCAGTAATATAACCATGACTGACTATAAATACCAAAAGATTATTTTTCTGAGCAATGATTTTGCTGGAGGAAGCAAAACATTTAATAAAAATATTCAAATGTCATTCACACCCACCAAAATGAATGTTAAGTTTATCCACTATATGAACGACCAGACAGAGACGAAAACCAGAATTCTTTACATGGATAGAATTGGAATTATTGGAACATTTGCGGACAGCACTACAGCAAACATTTCAAACCTCGGTTATAATTTGGGTGTTGTCGGATGGACTGACGGCCAATATACATTTAAAATCCTTGAAACTGACAGCGGAAATATTGACACAGGAAATTTAGCGGGAAGAATTGTTGTGTGTTTGGAATTCGTTGCATAGCAACAATGTATGAATTTAGAAATTCATAACTATTTCTTGCTTAATAATATATATGATGCTTAAGATAAACAATGTCAAGGTGAAGCCAGTAAAACAAGAGGGTGATGGAAACAAAAAGGCAAAGGGTTATAAATTATTCAATGAGCCTTATGCCAATATATTTCTTCTCGCTCGTAAGAAGAGCGGGAAAACAACAGCACTCTTTGAAATACTGAAACGGACAACAGACAGAAAAACCCGTATTGTTATTATCGCTTCAACAATCCACAAGGACTACATTTATAAAGCAATGGTTAAGCACTTTAAGAACAGAGGCAACCCGATGGCAATATATACCTTTCTCAAATCGGATGGTGTAAATGTCATTGATTACGAATTAGACAAATTGAACAGAGATAACGAAGAGCATGAAGGCGAAATAAAACAGGACAAAGAAGAAATAGAGAAGCCACAATTTTTATACTTTGGAAAAGAAGAAAAAAAGAAAACTACAGAACCAAAAGAACGACCCAGCAAGTATATGTCGCCAGAGGTAGTTTTTGTTTTGGACGATTTAGGGAGTGGATTAAGAGACAAGTCCGTAAGTGATTTGCTAAAAAAGAACAGACACTATAAATCAAAGGTGATTATGTCTAGTCAGTATCTGAACGACCTACGACCAGAAGCCATTAAGCAGTTAGATTATCTATTAATCTTTCCAAGTCAGTCTCAGGATAAAATGGAACTCGTGTATAAACACTTAGACTTATCTTTTGATTTTGATTATTTTCTTCAAAAGTATCACGAAGCAACAAAGGAGAGATTTAATTTTCTTTATGTTTCAAGTGTTGATGATGAGTTAAGAAAAAATTTTGCTTATCGTCTTAAGTAAAAAAATAAAATTCGTAATTAATTATTTTTCTGTATTATATATGCCAGTATCACCAGTGATAATTTCACAACCATCAGGATATAACATCGGATACAATCCATCAATGCCACAGAAGGGAGGAAAAAAAGTATCTCGGACAAGTCCGAGATTATCTAAGAAGAAGGGATGTGGTCAAAAGGGAGGAAAGATTAACTGGGCTAAGGTCGGAAAAACTGCCTTGGCTGTTAATAAATTTCTTCGCGATAATAAGGTAATCTCTAGGACTGCGGGGGCATTGAGTAGTGTTGGGGTGCCTTACGCGGGTAGTGTTAGTGCTACTGCCGCAAAACTTGGGTATGGTAAGCAACGAGGAGGTGCTGTAAAGTTTAGATAAGAAATGTTTAGCAAGCGGGGCTAAGTTTCGTTGAAGATATATTTTGTTTCTTGAAATATTTTTTTGATAATATAATGGGTTCGGCTAAAACTAAGAATGTGAAAAAGGCGAAAGTCCGTCCACCACGAGTTTATAGAAATAAGAGCGGGAGGCCATATATTATCCAGAAGGGCAAAAAATATTATCTTAATTTTGGTAAGAAAACAAATGATTTAAGCACATTACAAATCGTTAAACTTTTTATGAAATATATTAGCAAACCAAAGTCGCAAAGGGCTAGTCGCAAACCAAGGGAAAAAATAATCAAATCTGATTTCAATCGTCTTGAACATGAGAACCGAAACCAAATACAAAGCAACTTACAAAAGAAATATGAGTTAATACATGACGAGGAAGAAAAGGAAAAGAAGAAAAGGGAGGATTTAGAAGAAGAAATGAAAAGGCTAGAACGAAAAGACGTAGCAGATGTGAAGGAAAGGCAGGATGAGTTAGCAAGGATACACCGCAATGAACTATCCGATATCAAGGAACGACAAGAACAAAAAGACAGAGAACTAAGAAGGGAGCAAAAACTCATAGATGATGTAAAATATGAAGAAGACAGAAAAAATAGAATACAAGCATTACCACCGCCACCGCAATATCAATATATTATGCCACCACAATATGGACAGCCACAAGCACCATATCTCCAACCAGTTGGAGATAATCCACAAGCACCGCCACAAGCACCACCATTAGCACCACCACAAGCACCAGCCTTACCTAATTTAGGAGATGAAGCACCATTGAAAACGAAAGAGCAATATGAAGAAGAAAAAAAGCAAAAGCAGAAAGATATTGAAACACTGAAATTAGCAGGATATACAGATAAATTCATTAAAAAGATGAGTCTCAAAGACTTACAAAAAGCCAGTCAAGATATTCAGAAGGCTATAGCCACAGCGACATCTTTAGAAGAACAGAAAAGGTTAGCAGAAGAATATAAAGAAAAACTTGAAAAGGAAAAAAAGAAAGCAGAAGAAAAGGGTAAGCATCTTGAAAATTTACAAATGAATCAATTTTTAATCTCTGGATTTTCAAAAACTTATCACCCAACCATTACCATAAAAGAGTTAGCACAGGCTTTAAAAAAGAGACTAGATAATGATGGTCATAACAAATTAAATTACAAAGACACTTCAAAGTGGATTATTAACATGATTAAAAGGTTTAATATTGATGTTGGAAGTGAGGTGAAGAACGTAAAAAGAAAAGTGGCGGATTATGCTAGATATGAAGAGTATATGGGTATTACTGAACAAAAAGGTAGTGGAGCGAAGACATTAAATGAATTAATTGATAAGGTATTTTCAATAGCGAAAATTAAAAAATACTTAGCCCGCAAAGATTGGAGGCACACAATGAATAAAAAGGATTTTGTAAATACTCTAACTAACAAAATGACAATAGACCCAAATGTAGATAAACAAGTTTCAGCGGATTTAAATGTTGATGAAGGGATGCCCCAACCGCTACCACCGCCACCAGATGATATTCACAAATCCGCTCTCCCGTCTGCGACTACCGAGCGGTTTGTAAACATCGAAGGGGAGAGTAATATTGAAAAACCAATAGACGATGTTCATCAACAAACGAAAATGAGTGATATGTTGAATTTAAATGAAAATTCAACATTGGATGAAAGTGTAGTTGATGAATATCAGCAAGAGGGTGAGGGGAGGGGACTAATGACTAATGAAATAGACGACATAATGAAAAAATATGGATGGTATCTCGGAGCGATAGCAAGTGATGAAATCTACAAACTAAATCCAGAAAAAAGAAAGCGATACGGGTTTATTATGAATTTGGATAATCACAAACAAGCGGGGTCTCATTGGATTGCTATATGGGTAAGTCTGGATAAAGACAGGTCAGTGGAAGTGTATGACCCACTAGCACTTTACCAACCAACGGAAGACTTTCAACAACAAATGAAACGACTAATTGACAAAAGCCACCCCGATAGTTATTTATTAATGAAGGTTAATCAAGTAAAACAACAATCTGACACAACCGACACATGCGGATGGCACTCAATGAGGTTTTTAATGGAGCGAGCGAAAGGCAACCGCTTTAAGTTTGCTAGCGGATATACAGACTTAAAAGAAGAAGAAGCTGAAAAGTTGAAAGCACAGAATGGATATGGTAATTTTGATACTTTTATCTGATATTTGTAAATCCACACTCCCGCTACCGCTCCCGTGTGTTTTACAAACATCGAAAACAGATTTAATTTTTCCAAAATAAAAAAACGATGTTTTAGAATAAGCGAGAGTGAAACGAAAGCGCTATTCTAAAATATCTATATCATGGACTATAAGGGAGGGCGAAGTAGTGGTATCTATTACATAAATAGTAAAAACAGAATAACAGGCACAGATAGCGACTTTACACACGAAATAAACTTAAAATCACTGGACAATCCCACACATTGTAAAATTCTTCATATCTATGTTCCAAAGTCATATTACTCTGTGGCTTCACCATACAATACTTTTACTCTTAGCGAAGACGGGTATGAGGCTTTAATTACGATACCTGAGGGAAACTACACAATGAACCATCTAAAAAATAAGTTGTCGGAGGTGCTAACCGCATACAGCCCAAATAATTATACTTATGTTGTATCCAGTAATAATACCAACATAGAACCAGAAGATGGCAAATTAACATTCAGTGTGTCAGAGAATAAAGGTATTCAACCGCGATTTATATTTGATGGTGATACCCGTATTCACGAGGTAATGGGGTTTGATAGAAACTCAACATATTTCTTTGCAAATGATTTTATTAAATCACCAAATGTAATTATTCTAACTGGCGAAAAAACTCTATATCTTCAATCGGACTTAGTTGGTGAAGGAGATAATCACGTGCTACAAGAAATATACACTGCCAACGAAATACCATTTGGAGCCGTTATATACGACGGAAGCGGGTCGGAGTATGGTAAGAAATTATCAACCAGTTCAAATAATGTATTCAGGTTTTATCTTACAGACGAAAACGATCAGGCTATAAATCTTAATGGTTTAGGTATTGTAATGACTTTGTTGATTTACAGGGAAACGAATTATTTTAATTTATTTACATCCTTTTTCAATTTATTAAAATCAAGGTAATTTAATTAATTTTAGAATTATTTATTTTTTTCTATAAATATATTCTGGTGAATTAGTTAATAATCTCAAAACAAGTTTCGAGATAGACAACTGCCTAAAAAAATCAAAAACAAAATGCCAACTCAACACGGAGGCGAACTAGACTTTTCTAGAACTGACTACATCAGTGCTTCTTATCGTTTGAATAAACTCGCTCCACGTGAGGGCTCTGGAACCTTTGAGGTCACCACTGCTGGTGGGCAAGAACGATCATTTGACCTTATCAGTCGCCCGTTCAATCTCGCTCGGTCTTATTTGAGTTTTACTTATACTCTTAGAACAGGTGGTGCTAACATTTATAGTAGAATTTTTATGGACTGCCTTTCATCCATTAGACAAATTCAACTTCAGACCCGTAGCGGTGTTTATCTGTGCGACCTTAACCATCTCGGGACGGTTACTAAAATGCTTTGGAAGCCCGAGATATCTTTGAAGGATTTCCTTGACCTTCCTAATCACGATATTGCTACTGGATACGGCTGTATGCTTCAAAAGTGTAATGCGAATGGATTGATTAATGTTAGTGCTGTTGAAGGTACTAGAACTAACTTTCGTGCGATGACAGATGTTGCTGATAACGTGGCGGCAAGAACTCTTGCTATGTTTGCTGAACCATCCATTAGTGCTCGTCGTCATAACGGTACAGCATTAACTGACGGCACTGGCACACTTTCGCCTGTAAATGTTAATTACAACGAAGCAAAGTATTTGGCAGGTGTTAATGGTGCTGCTGCTATCAATGTGAAAATTCCTTTGAGTATGCTTATTAATACTATTTTCGCTCTTGATAAAACCATTATGTTTCCTGAGATTTTGACGATGCGGATTGTGTGGAGTGCTACTGACAGAGCTAGTTATACAGTGACTAATGGTGCGGCGACTGCTGCTAACACTGCGAATGTCGGCTCCGCGGGGACGGTTGTCAGTGCTGATGTTACTAATCTTGCTTTGTTTCTGGCTGTTGAAACTAATCATGATGTCATTCAATCCATTCAGGCGAAGATTGCTAGCACTGAGGGTATGAGTTTTAACATTGATTATCCTTATGTTTATAAGAACTCAATTGGAGCATCCACAACCCAAAATATTATTATGCGATTTGACAGAGGTCATGGTCGCCGTTTGAAGAAGATTTATCACTCAGTTTTTAACAACGAAGAAAAAAAGAATACTGCTTATGACCACGATAACAGAGCACAGGCTAAGGTTGTAAATTTTTACACCACACTTGACGGAGCACGACAGCAGGAGTTTAATATTGATACCTCCCTAGAAGAAGACTATATGTATTTGAAATCAAAGATTGAGGGTTCGGCTTTGATGAATGCGGACATATACAAATATAACTGGTTCTGGGTTGATGCTTGGGATAACACTCGTCCGCTGTGGAGCAAAGACCAGAATGAGATTAGCGGACTTGACCTGTCTATGGAGCGACGATGGGAATTCATTGGGACAACTGCGAATAATGCTCACAACCATTACACCGTAGCCATTACTCAGCGAGAAGTTCAAGTAAAGGCGAATGTTATTACTATTTCATAACTCATCCAGTGAGGTAATAGGTAATTATTAATTTTGATAGTTAATTTATATTTTTTGATAATATATAACAATGTCTCACCAACGAAATTTGGTAGCACAAAATCCTAAAGGAGAGTTCATTAACCTAAAAGTAGGATATGATGGACACATTGATAATATGAAGACAGCCTTTGGTGAAACAACAACTGCGCAATTAACACCAGTATTACAAGAAATCTTTCCATATACCATTAATACTAGGATATGGACAAAAACAGAAACTAAAGCAAGTGTGTCATTTTTGGAAAATATGGCAGAATTGAAAACTCAAGCAAATGCGACGGCGGATGCTGGATTAGTAAGTAAAAGGAGAATAAAATATAGAACTGGAACGGGTGTACTTGCTCGCTTTACTGCTCTATGGACAACGGATGATACAAAGGATTACTATTCATTTATTGGAATAGGAAACGACCTTAACAATGGCTTTTATTTTTACAAAAATCAAGCAGGAATGAATATCGCACATTGTTCGGGAAATGCTGTAGATTATATTGACCAAGAAGATTGGGACGACCCTTGCGATGGAACTTCGGCTATGCCAAACTTAGACTGGAGTAAAGGAAATGTATTTCAAATTCAATTTCAGTATCTTGGATTTGGTGCCATTAAGTTTTCAATTGAAAATCCAGAGACTGGTGATTTCCAACTAGTTCATATGATTAAGTATGCGAATGATAATAATGGTGTAAGCCTGCGAAATACGACATTACCTTTTACAGCCGTAATGAGAAATGATGCAAAGACTGGAATACAAATTCTTAAAACGGCGAGTGCTAGTTTATTCATTGAAGGGGCAAATACTATTAATACAAGTATTACAAATACTGCGGAAGGAGACGAAAAAACGAGCACCACTGAAAGCCCCATTTTAAGTATCAGGAATAAAGCACTATTCAATAATAGCCTCACCAACTATTCAAATGTCTTTCCTTCCTTGGTAAGTATTACAAATGAAGATACTAAGTCAAATGTCGTCAGAATGGTATTGAATGGGACACTAACAGGGGCTGGTTTTGCTGATGTTGATGCCACAACTTCAATCGTAGATACAGACACAAAAGCAACCGCTATCGCCAAACGAACGACAATTTTTAAGATTTATGTAAATGCCGCCTCAACTCAACAGATTAATCTCAGAACTTACGATATTCAATTAACACCGAACGATGTTTTGACATTCACACAGAAGGCTGTGTCGGCAGGTGCTGGTAGCAATATTAATGTTATCGCTAACTTTATAGAAGACCAATAGATATTTGCAAATTCACACTCCCGCTACCGCTCCCGTGTGTTTTGCAAACATCGTAAAAAAAATATATTACATCGTAAAAACGATGTTTTAGAAATAGACGAAAGTCGCAGACGAAAGTCTAATTTCTAAAATATCAATCAGAGATATTTTTTTACCGCATCTTTGTTATTAAAATAAGGTTGTTGAATTAAATATTCAAGGTATGGTTTATCAATCTTAGCAACATCTTCAATTTTCATTTTTTTTATACTTACCATATTGAAGAAAAATGTCTGCTTCGTGTTGTTGTTCTTCTTTCTTTGCAATTTCTACCCCTACATTAGCTTTTATTTCGGTGATACCAGTCTCTTTTAAATCAGCAGTCGTAAAAGGAGTGCTCGGCTCTTCGTCCGTTATAGCAAATGTTGATTTATCTTGCAAATCAACATTGGACGGAATAACTACTTTCACATTATCATCTATGTTGGAAATCCCAACATTGGGTTTATATTGCTCATAAAAAGAAACAATGTCGGGTTTAGTCCATTTAATAGTGGGTTTCTTAACTTCGCTGTCAATGTTCCATTTTTCAATTTCATTCAAGTAGTCCTGCTTGGTGCTTAGGTCTGTCATTGATATATATACTACAAAATAATTTTACTGTAAATATTTTTTTACTTCACTTTTAATGTCGGTAAATTTCTCAAACCAAGGCTGTTTCATAACCCATTCAAGGTATGGCTTATCAATAACCGCTATATCTTGAATTTTCTTACCTTTATACTTACCAAATGGAAAAACATCGGTTGGCTTGCCAGCCCGCGCATTTTCAATTGCTTTTATTTGGTCTTGAATTACCTTTTGGATATCTTTCAATGTGAAGGTTTCATTTTTATTTTCAATAGAGAGTTTTTCAAACTTCTCGCATAGTCTGGTGAGGGCGGACATTGGTATATATAGACTGATAAAAATTTATTGAAAAAAATTAATTAATTAATTGATATTTTAGAATTGCTCTCTCGTTTCTAATGTCTTTGATATCCGTAAGGAATACTATCATTTTCATTGATAAACTCCCTACCTTGCCATTTATTATCATTAACTTTCTTTTTTATGTTTGTAGTATGAACTATGCTAAAATGGTTAATATTTTGCTGTTTGCTATTTCGTGATAAATGAATTTTCTTCATGTGAAAATCTCTAACATTTTCAATGCTTTCACCTA
The DNA here is from genome assembly GCA_019918135.1 of Paulinella micropora. Classification (NCBI taxonomy): domain Eukaryota; phylum Cercozoa; class Imbricatea; order Euglyphida; family Paulinellidae; genus Paulinella; species Paulinella micropora. The sequence continues at coordinate 99,798 of WBZZ01005359.1, forward strand.
AATCCATCTTGTCATATACTTCTGGATTTAACCCCTTTGAATTCAACCCCTTACCTCTAAGGTGGTAGTATCTCTTTTTTACTCCATCGTTTTCGTAGCATTCAATTATATGAACTCCTTTGTCTTTATGTTTCAAGTCATTCTTAGTAAGGTAAGGGAGAAATGCTTCATTCGTTGTAAATTCTAACATATACAATTTAGGAGCAATCCATATTCCTCTTATTATCTTACAGCAATCTCCTAAGTCATCCGTTATTCCTCCGAGAGATTTATCACCAAGCCTTTTGATTAGTTTGGCGAACCTAACATGCAACACTAGACTATCAGTATCGGTGTAATAGAAATCAGCCTCTATGTCTTTATTTGGATTAGCCTCTTTTATGTAGTTATACATAATTCGCCTGCTATATGCTAGAATGAAAGCCCCGTAATGAGAAGGCTTTGTAATACTCTCTTCAATTATTACTTCATTTCTAGGTATTCCAGATACGTGCCATAGTTTGTTTCCGTCTTTATCTTTGAATTCAACCACATCAGATATATAGTTTTTCGTCCAAAATTTCCAATACTCCTCATTTGATTTAATATATTCTGCTTCTGTTGGGATAGGTCGCTGTATCATTTTTCCGTATAACGAATTCATAAATAGTTTGGCTAGTAAATATTGCGGTGTGCCTTTTTCGCTATTTTCTTTCGCCTTAAACATTTCCAGTATGTATTCTTTGAAAACTGGTTCGGCCTCCTCTGTGTAGTAGCCTTTATGAAATGTTATATCGTAGCCTTCCTTAATCATATCTTCAATATCAACGCTCGTGAGCCATTGGTCTTTCATATCCGCTAAATTCCACTTTAATGAGCCCATTTTATTTCTCTGTCCTATTCTTGAATGTAATATGTCTTTTGGTGAGATATAATCAACATTGTAAATACCGATTGGAAGATTATTATAATCAAATGGTGCGATAGCCTGTTTAATTTCTCCAACCATGAATAAATTAAGCATCGCTGTTGGGTATAAAGATACGACATCCGCATCAACTAAATAATCGGTTAATTCGTCAAATGTGATTTTCCCCGCTAAGTAGTCCTTGTATTGTTTTGAAACAAATCTTTTTTTGCTTGGATATGTTCTTGCTCCGATAACCGCTTTTCTAAACGCTTTCTCTTGTTCGATAGTTGGAAGTCTTACATCGTGCTTACCATCAATCATTTTCTTCCAGATATTGAAAGCAAGGCTTGAAGTTGAAATGTATGAAGTTAAATTCACTGAGTGCTTTTCAAATATCTCTGTGTTTATTTTGTCGTATAACTCTTTTAACCCCATGACATCACACTTCAAATATTCAAGACACTTATTTCTTAATTCTTCGCTCATTGTTTCCCAAGTAGAAGCCTTGTCGTGGTCAAAATCTCCTTTAAGAGTTTTACATTTCATATTTTCTAAGTTTTCTTTTAACGTCCCCTGAGTATGCTTACACATATCCCACATTTTAATATTTTCAAATTGTAAAGAGATTATTGAGCCGTTATTAATCATATGTGATTTCGGTCTGATACCTCTTCTTATTAATTCCTGTTTAATGAAGTAGTGGTCAAAGTTCGCTCCGTTAAACCCATTCACGTATAAAATTGGTGGTTCTTCATCTTTCTTCTTTTTCTTTCTTACTCCTGCTACTTTCTTGACTGGATTATGAAGCAAACTATTACCCCATTCTATTGCTAACTTTCTTCCTCTCTCTAAGACTAAATCCAGAAATTTAGAAATACAATCTTTACCAGCGAAATATTTAAATCCTTCCGTCCCTTGAGTATATCCGACTATATAGCAGTCGTGAATATCAAAACCTTCAGCAAGCGTGTTATTTCTAAAAGTTTCAAGGTCGTAATGAAGAAGTTCATCTTTATTATTATATTTTTCTTTATGCGCCTTCGTTATTAAATGTCTCTTTCCATTCTGTAATATTTCTCTATTCACATAATTTATCATTTTTGGATTACAAGTGTGCTTTTGGACATATTTCTTTAAACATTTTTCACATTTCTTTTTACATCTTTTAATTAATCCAAAATAGTGATTATTCTCTAAGTAAATCATAATATCCGCTTCTTCTCCGATGTTGTTCGTGCTTATAGTTTCTTTTGTTAAGGCATTTGTTATTTCATATGTCTTTCCTTCTTTTATCAAAGTATTATGGATTTTTACGGCTGTAGAGAATGGTATAGGGCAATCATTAGAAAGATTGAATTGGTCTCTAACATCATTACATCTTTTCCTGTTAATGAGTGGCATATTAAGAATGTCCTTACAGAGAAAGAATAAACAATTATTATTTTTGCTAGCGGGAGATATTAATATACTTTCCTCATATTTTGTTTGTTTGCTTTTGTATTTTCCCTCATAGCATCCTCCTCCGTTTTCTTGAACCACTACTACCTTAGCGTATTCAATAATCCTGTCATAACCTAGTCCAGACGCTTCAATATTGCTTATGTTGAACTCATTCAACATTTCAATAAAATCATCATAGTTTTTTATTTGAAACGAATTAAATGTTTTCTTTTTATAATATCTATTTAATTCTTCGTGGTCTGTTATGTAGGTTATAGTAATATGAACGTCCGCATTTCCCGTCATATCATTTCTTTTAGCATCTAATAGTATAGGAATTAAAACTTCTCGCTCTAATGCGTCTGTATCATAAA
>WBZZ01005360.1:0-7500 GCA_019918135.1 Paulinella micropora
ATAAGTTCAGTCGCTCCGTACTCTGTAAAGGGGGCGGAAACTGCTAAGGGCACTTGAAACTCTTGCCCATTGTCGGTGAAGGTGGCTAAAGATCTACAGATCGAGTCGACACAGCCACGCGATTCAACGACGACGCGGACTTGGGACCCTGATCCTAGAGGGATTACTGAACGAACCCTTGCAAAGGCAGTGGAATCGCCCCAGACTGCACCGAACGCAACCACGGCGTTTAGCAGCGGCAGCAGCAGCATGTGGCCAGTGAGCCAAAACAGGAACAAATAGAGGATAGAGAGGAGGGAAAAGAGTGGAAAGAAACTAACTAGCAAAAATTCTCCTTTGCTCTCTCTCTCTCTCTCTCTCTCTCTCTCTCTCTCTCTCTCTCTCTTTTGTTATTCTTTCTCTGGCTCACGCCCGCCAATGTTCTGTTTCTGTAGTGAAGCTAGAGCAAAAGAAATATACGTGCCCAAAAGGAGGTGGGGGGGGGGGGAGAGAGAGAGGGGAAGGGGGGGGGGCGGTCCTGACCCCTTTGGCTTTCCTTTTTCCTTCAACCCCTGTCCTCATCCCGCACATTTTCCGGCAAGTGCCAAAACGTTGCTCAGAGCGAACGGCGGCGCGGACATTCGCCTCTTTGCCGAAATTTGCGGCGCGCCAGGAATATTTTTTTTTTTTGCAAAGGACATTTCCACGATTTGCAAAATGAGCCACAGCAAGATTTTTGGGGAAACGAGGGCGGGCGGGGGAAAATATATATCAGTTGATTTTCTTCCCGCCCGCCCTCGTTTCCCCAAAAATCTTGCTGGGGCTCATTTTGCAAATTGTCGAAATGTCCTTTGCAAAAAAAAAAAAAAAATCTTTATCAAGTTGCAGTTTGCGGTGAATTTCGCGGTGCACAGTCGCCGGCATTTTACGGACAATTGTCTTTTTTACCGCAATTTGTGGTGAATTTCGCGGCAATTGCACACAGTCGCCGGATTTTACGGACATTCGCCTTTTTGGCGAAATTTGCGGCGCGCCAAGAATTTTTTTTTTTTTTTTTGCAAAGGACATTTCCACGATTTGCAAATTAGCCCCAGCAAAAATTTCTGGGGAAACGAGGGCGGGCGGGGAGAAAATTCAACTGATATTTTTTTCCCCCGCCCGACCTCGTTTCCCCAAAAATTTTGCTGGGGCTAATTTGCAAATTGTCGAAATGTCCTTTGCAAAAAAAAAAAAAAAAAAAAAAAAAAAAAAAAAAATCTGTCAAGATGCAGTTTGCGGTGAATTTCGCGGTGCACAGTCGCCGGCATAAAACGGACATTTGTCTTTTTTACCGCAATTTGTGGTGAATTTCGCGGCGATTGCAATTGCAACAGTCGCCGGATTTAACGGACATTCTGCCTTTTTGGCGGAATTTGCGGTGCGCCAAGAGAAAAAATTTGCAAAGGACATTTCGACAATTTGCCGTTGGTGTCCTGCTGGTCCAGTATGTTCAGCGCGTTCCCCAACAGATCGGCGGTGTCGTTGGCATTGGTTTCGTGCGGCGCCGGCGGCGGCGTGCCGAGGTCCTGCAGCGACTTGGCGTTGCTAGAATTGGTGTTGTTCGACAGGGGGTCCCACGTCTCCTTCAGGAAGTGCTTGACAGTGCGCGCCAGCAGCCCGCCGTCCACGTCGTCCGTGAGTGACACGCTCGCCGTGACAGTGCGTGTCCAGCTGGGACTGAAACCGATAAGTTCAGTCGCTCCGTACTCTGTAAAGGGGGCGGAAACTGCTAAGGGCACTTGAAACTCTTGCCCATTGTCGGTGAAGGTGGCTAAAGATCTACAGATCGAGTCGACACAGCCACGCGATTCAACGACGACGCGGACTTGGGACCCTGATCCTAGAGGGATTACTGAACGAACCCTTGCAAAGGCAGTGGAATCGCCCCAGACTGCACCGAACGCAACCACGGCGTTTAGCAGCGGCAGCAGCAGCATGTGGCCAGTGAGCCAAAACAGGAACAAATAGAGGATAGAGAGGAGGGAAAAGAGTGGAAAGAAACTAAGTAGCAAAAATTCTCCTTTGCTCTCTCTCTCTTTCTCTCTCTCTCTCTCTCTCTCTCTCTCTCTCTCTCTTTTGTTATTCTTTCTCTGGCTCACGCCCGCCAATGTTCTGTTTCTGTAGTGAAGCTAGAGCAAAAGAAATATACGTGCCCAAAAGGAGGTGGGGGGGGGGGAGAGAGAGAGGGGAAGGGGGGGGGGCGGTCCTGACCCCTTTGGCTTTCCTTTTTCCTTCAACCCCTGTCCTCATCCCGCACATTTTCCGGCAAGTGCCAAAACGTTGCTCAGAGCGAACGGCGGCGCGGACATTCGCCTCTTTGCCGAAATTTGCGGCGCGCCAGGAAAATTTTTTTTTTTGCAAAGGACATTTCCACGATTTGCAAAATGAGCCACAGCAAGATTTTTGGGGAAACGAGGGCGGGCGGGGAAAAATATATATCAGTTGATTTTCTCCCCGCCCGCCCTCGTTTCCCCAAAAATCTTGCTGGGGCTCATTTTGCAAATTGTCGAAATGTCCTTTGCAAAAAAAAAAAAAAAAAAAAATCTTTATCAAGATGCAGTTTGCGGTGAATTTCGCGGTGCACAGTCGCCGGCATTTTACGGACAATTGTCTTTTTTACCGCAATTTGTGGTGAATTTCGCGGCAATTGCACACAGTCGCCGGATTTTACGGACATTCGCCTTTTTGGCGAAATTTGCGGCGCGCCAAGAATTTTTTTTTTTTTTTGCAAAGGACATTTCCTCGATTTGCAAATTAGCCCCAGCAAAAATTTCTGGGGAAACGAGGGCGGGCGGGGAGAAAATTCAACTGATATTTTTTTCCTCCGCCCGACCTCGTTTCCCCAAAAATTTTGCTGGGGCTAATTTGCAAATTGTCGAAATGTCCTTTGCAAAAAAAAAAAAAAAAAAAAAAAAAAAAAAAATCTTTGTCAAGATGCAGTTTGCGGTGAATTTCGCGGTGCACAGTCGCCGGCATAAAACCACACATTCGACAATCTTGGGGGTATCCCTTTTTCCGAAATTTTCGATGAAGTATATGGATTTTTTTGAAAACGTGTGGAAATGAAAGGAAATGAATTCCCTGATTGCAGAACATATAAAAATAATATTAAAATATGTTTTTATTAATTGTAATACACTTTAACTTCATCTTCAGAGGTGGGCAGGAACCGGTCCGACACGGTAATTTTTCTACTTTTTCATAGTCCCGGCTACCATGAATCTATGATGATAACAATGCCGAACATGCAGAATTTGCTTTTACTGTTTATTCTTGCTTATATTAAGCATTTTACTATATTAAGACATGGTTTTACCTTCCAAAAATTCTGTTTGCCCGCTGTGACGTACGCTGGTACGTAGAGGGGGGAGGGGGGGGAGGGTGGGGGGGGGGGGGGGGGGGGGAATGGGTCGGAGGGAGGACGCTTCACATCAGATTCTGGTGCATTATCAGAGTTAAACAAATTTCTAATTTCAGTTTTTAGAAGAAGCGTTACAGTTGCAGTTGCCCTAGACAAAAACCATTATGAAAAAAGTCGGACCCAGAAAAATTCCTTCAAAAAAAATAATCACATACGACCACGTCCACGTCCACGTCCACGTCCACGTCCACCCGCAGCACGACGTGCGCGGCGACGTCCGCGCAAACGGATTCCTGAGTTACGCATTCTCCAACTTGCGTCGGAGCGATCTGAATCATCTACAATATGGATAGCATCATGTTAAGGAGGAGGAGAAGAAGAAGAAGAAGAAGAAGAAGAAGAAGAAGAAGAAGAAGAAGAAGAAGAAGAAGAAGAAGAAAACTAATACCATGCTTTTCTTCCTCTGAACCAGAAGATCGATCAGACGATGAGTCAGTTGATGAACTGGAAGATGAAGTATCAGATAAGTCATCCTCTGAATCTGCCACTGGTTCTGCAGGCTGAGCAGCACCAAGCTCTTCTTCCTCAGGGAACCCACAGTCGCATCGTTCGAAATGGTTCCACGCTTGTTCAATAAGCTCTGCCTTCTTGAACTGTTTCCGATCGGAGTTTTGCGTTGCAACACCATGCATTCTCATCCATGATTTCAATTCGCTAACTACCATCTGCTTGGACGCAAATTGCTTTTTTTCCTCTGACGATCTTAGCAACGTGAGAATTTTCCGCCAAGGCTCAGAAGCATTTCCAAATGCTAAATCCTGCTCCTGCTTTTCTTCGCTAGTAAGCTGTCTTGCACCACGCCATCTCGGGTGAGCTGGAGGACGTCCTTCATTAACAAAATAAGTGCGTGGTAAGGACAGCAGCTCTTCATCGGTCAAACGCGTAAGTGCGTTCATTTTCTCCTGTCGTTCTTGAGGCAACTCCATCCAATTTACAGGTAGCTCGTCGATCAATCGAAATTCTGCTCTCCATTCCTTGCCTTTTGCATCGACACAGGACATATGAGCAGGACGGCCGGGCAGGCCGCCTTCGAAGTAATTTCCATCCACCTCTACTCTGGTCAAATTTCCACCTGCTAACATTTCCTCCACATGTGCTCGCTCATCCGGCCCTAGGTATTTAGTAGCCAAAGCACGAATATCCTTCTTCAGGCGCGGATTGACGAAGTAGCCGACTGGAAGCTTGGGAGGCATGTCGGTCGCTGTCATAAATAGAGAGAGAGAGAGATAGATAGATAGAACGAGAGAAAGAGAGAGAGAGAGATAGAGAGAGAGAGAGAGAGAAAGAGAAAGATAGATAATATTATTACCGGGGTGTCCGATAAACAAATTGATCGGTTCTCCTCTGGGATCATCACGCACTCCATGAAAATCCTGTGCGTCTCCCCAAGTAGCGATCTCTACAGTCGGCAAAGCGTCAGGATCTTTCTTGGTGATTCTATATGCCAAGGGTTTGTTGTAGTTTTTGAAACTCTTGTTCATACACGGGCTAAAATGAGTCATCCAGTCGTAGTTACATCCGAGAACAACCAGCACATGCCTCTTCTTGTGCTGCTTCTTGAATGCAAGAATGAGCTTTAATAACGCTTGAGCGATGTTAGTTGTCAGGAAGGTGCTCTTCCACCCGATATCCATAATTCGAAATTCCTGATCATCTCCATCGTGCCCGTGCCCTGGTGGCTTGCGATGTGACTCTACTTGGAAACGGATTCCTCTGTCAACGACATTGAGCCCAAGGAAACCCAGCATCGCCCACGCGGTGTTATCACCAGCTCCGTCCCACTCAAGATATAATTTCCACGCTTGCATTGTGCGAGGGTTCCAAAGTTGCCAATGTAAAAGTGCGGCAAGCATAGTAATGTTGCTGTTCGCGCCGTGTTCTACCGCGCCTTCAAGGTACGTCAGAATAAAATGCGTATCGGTAGTGTAGCAGGTATTGATTCCAACGCAAAGGCGAAACACAATTTTTCCTTTGAAATCTTTCGCGGCGCGGCGGCAAGATGGGATCTTCACTGGCGGTTTCATATCGGCTGATATGACTGTGGCAGCAAAATCTGCTGGTGCTGCCTTCTTGCGCTGCATGCTGGCAACGCGGCACGCCCTGTGAATTTTGTGATGAAGCCTGCTACGGCGACGCCATTCTTGAGCTTCTACTTCAGTCCTGAAACCGTTAGAATGATCAGCAGCAAGCTCTGTGCAGATCTCGCATTTTGAGAAATCTCCTTCTGCAAAACAAACCTGTAATAAGTAATGATAACGAAAATATGCATAATACCTCTGACAAACTTGACGTGCGGAAAATCCATGCGCCAAACTTTGTTGATCGTATTGTCTGTCGGAGGATTATTTGGATCAACTCGTTTCGAACAACCAAACCGAAGGCACATATCTTTCCAATTCTCGCGAACATAGTTTTGGACTCCTGCGTCCTGAGCCATTTCTTGCATCCTCCATATTCCGTCGCTGCATATCTCCGGGTAACTCTCCATGAACTTCTCGCAGAGTAATACTGCTATCACATCTTCTGTTTCAGGAACGGTTGAGTAGCTTTTTGTCAAAACCTTCGTGTTATTTGCAAGAAGTTTGTGTGCTCTTGACAAAACTTTATCACCGATCCCGTAGATACGCTGCCAGGCTACTTTGCACACAGCCTCCGTTAAATACATATACTGAAACGATCCAGTTTTTGTTTGAAACGATTCAAGCTGCGAAGCTGCCCAAGAATAAAGCTCACTGAGAGACGATGACGCATTCTTCGCTCTCGTGTAAAGCACATCATGCGTGTCGATAAATGAATAACACTTCCACTTTTTGCAGCAGACAGACTTAACTTCCCTGTCCAAGTCGGCGAAGGTAATCCCCAACAGTTTTTGGAGCGCAGACGGTCTCTGAAGCTTCACTGCACCTTTCGTGCGACTTTTCATCGTGTAGGGGCGCGTTGGATTCTTACGTGGTCTGCTGTAAGGAATTGGTGATAATCTCATGATGTTATACAACAGCTCATTCGATTCCATAAGCTCGTCGAAGTTCAATCGAAGCTCGTTGGATAATTCCGCATCGTCCACGCAGACCAGAGGAGGAAGCAATCCAGGGTTGATAGATGCAGCATCACCGTTTGAATCCGTATCTGAACACTCTTCGTCGACGTTCTACGCAAACAAGATCGCTTATGAACATTAACCAGCATGAACATAGACAGGTAGAGAAAAAAAATTACCATGGAGCCAGTAGGAAGATATAGTCTAGAGCTGCTGCAGCTACTAACATCATATCCTGTAGTGACAGTAGAACTGTCTGACTGTTTCCAGCTGTCGAGGTTAGCATCAACGTCAGGAACACCGGCCTGTAAAAAAGAATCTTCTCAGTAATAATTTTCATTTATTTATTTTTTACCTGTGCATCACTCAAGCTTGATTTTTTCTGTGATGACTGTAATGTCCGAGCTTTCCCTGGGCAGAAGCGTGCGGCGACTATCTGAAATTGAGGACACGCTGTCGAGAAGCTTCCTCTTTTTTTCCGGCGGAATAGATGATGACCTGGAGAGCGGTTGCTTTCCATCAGAACTAATACTGCTGACCGACGCTAAAAGTTCAACCTTTGCTTCATGAAGCAAGGAAATTGACTTAAGTGGAAGCGGATGTTCTTTCTCAGGAACGATGAAACATACATGACCAATGTCAGTCTCGAATAGGAAAACTGGGATTTTAGCTCCTTCCTTGGCAGCCTCTTTCAACCAGACCGGATGTGCATCGCTTGGCAGCGTAGCTATCTCTAGGTCTGGATTAGGCGCATAGCTGAGCAAAATCTCTTGATCTTTCGATATTGCGGTGGTGACAGTCACAATAGGAGTACCCTTGCTGACCTGACATTATTTACAACAATATTTATAGAAAAAATGCAACACACGTAACAAAAACTTACATTGCATGGATGTATGTAACAACTAACATAATTTACCTTCACGTTCGGTCGGCAAGTGTCCTCGTCGAGCTTGTTGAACCCTTGCGATGAAGAGTTGATGAGATGCATTGCATTCCTGCTCGATTCGTTAATGAATTTAAT
>WBZZ01005360.1:12500-40000 GCA_019918135.1 Paulinella micropora
GACCTCGAACAAGGGTATTGGAGGCTTATGTCCGTTGAGGATATGCCATTAGCTGCATCAGTACGCCTCAGATATAGTATTATTATTATTATTATTATTATTATTATTATTATTATTATTATTATTATTATTATTATTATTATTATCATCATCATTATCATCATAATTATTGTTGTTATTGTTGTTAGTATTATTATTAATATTATTATTATTATTATTATTATTATTATTATTATTATTATTATTATTATTATTATTGTTGCACATTAAATAAATAAGTGAGTAAGTAAGTGAGCAAGCATATACCAGATCATGCTTGCAAAAGACGGCGTGGGGAATCTCCACACAATCAAAGGGCAGCACGTCTGCAGACCCGTTGATTTTAAGGAACAATTCCCCACGCGAATTTTTGAGAATGGCTTGCAGAGTCTTGGCAATGTGCTTCGTAGACATGCCAGAGTCAGAAAGTGATCCTACACGTTGACAAACGAGCAAAATGAGTTGAATTCCAAAGACATAACTACCAGTCAGCGCCTTCAACCTTAAAATTCTTCTCGGGCCGGTCTGAAATTTGAACGTGTGGAAAAAGGGTCGTGTTATTATCAAACTTTTATGCAGAGATTTTATTAAGAGCATGACATTTCGAGAAGATGTAACAGCATTCCCGCTCTTTCCCCAGCTCAGAATGAGCGGGAATGCTATTCTTTTTTTCTGTACACAACAATCTGTGGAAAAAACTCTGCCCAAAAGTTTGTGAAAAGCGACCGGCATGATTTTGCATTTCCTTCCTACGTACTCTCAACTCATGTCATCCCTTGCATGTTTCTGCTGTAACGTGTTTGTTGAAGCTATAAATATCATTTCCTAACCTTGCACGACCCAGCTTAATCTATTTTTCATAAACCAGCAATTCGATGAAACTCGTTTTTGGATTGCTGTTTTGCAAACTTTTGTGCAGAGATTTTATTGAGAACATGACATTTCGAGAAAATGTAACAGCATTCCCGCTCTTTTCCCAGCTCAGAATGAGCGGGAATGCTATTCTTTTTTTCTGTACACAACAATCTGTGGAAAAAACTCTGCACAAAAGTTTGTGAAAACCGACCGGCATGATTTTGCATTTCCTTCCTCTCAACTCATGTCATCTCCTGCATGTTTCTGCTATAACGTGTTTGTTGAAGCTATAAATGTCATTTCCTAACATAGCACGACCCAGCTTAATCTATTTTTCACAAACCAGCAATTCGATGAAACTCGTTTTCGGACTGCTGTTTTGCAAACTTTTGTGCAGAGATTTTATTAAGAGCATGACATTACGAGAAGATGTAACAGCATTCCCGCTCTTTCCCCAGCTCAGAATGAGCGGGAATGCTATTCTTTTCTTCTGTACACAACAATCTATGGAAAAAACTCTGCACAAAAGTTTGTGAAAACCGACCGGCATGATTTTGCATTTCCTTCCTAGTACGTACTCTCAACTCATGTCATCCCTTGCATGTTTCTGCTGCAACGTGTTTGTTGAAGCTATAAATGTCATTTCCTAACATTGCACGACCCAGCTTAATCTATTTTTCACAAACCAGCAATTCGATGAAACTCGTTTTCGGATTGCTGTTTTGCAAACTTTTGTGCAGAGATTTTATTGAGAGCATGACATTTCGAGAAGATGTAACAGCATTCCCGCTCTTTTCCCAGCTCAGAATGAGCGGGAATGCTATTCTTTTCTTCTGTACACAACAATCTGTGGAAAAAACTCTGCACAAAAGTTTGTGAAACTGACCGGCATGATTTTGCATTTCCTCTTCAATATATTATTATTATTATTATTATTATTATTATTATTATTATTATTATTATTATTATTATTATTATTATTATTATTATTATTATTATTATTATTATTATTATTATTATTATTATTATTATTATTATTATTATTATTATTATTTACCATTTGGGCCCTGTCGCCAGTTCGATTCCCGTCGGTGCCACCAGTATTTTCATTGAACATACCGGTCCGTCCGGACCAGTATTTTCATTGAACATACCGGTCCGTCTGGAAGTGTTGGAACTGCCCTTGCGGGGGTGTCATTAGAGCCTATCGTCAATTCTTCGTACTTCCCTCACGGGTGAGACGATGGAGGCGCATGTGCAGAAATGCATCAGCCATTGACAGAGAAGCACTATTATCATTATTATTATTATTATTATTATTATTATTATTATTATTAATGGACACCGTGATAGCCCAGTGGTCAAGTTCTACCATCTGGGCCCTGTCGCCAGTTCGATTCCCGTCGGTGCCACCAGTATTTTCATTGATCATACCGATCCGTCTGGACCAGTATTTTCATTGAACATACCGGCCCGTCTGGAAGTGTTGGAACTGCCCTTGCGGGGGTGTCATTAGAGCTTATCGTCAATTCTTCGTACTCCCCTCACGGGTGAGACGATGGAGGCGCATGTGCAGAAATGCATCAGCCATTGACAGAGAAGCACTATTATTATTATTATTATTATTATTATTATTATTATTATTATTATTATTATTATTATTATTATTATTATTGCTTGGAGCTGCCTTGCGGGGGTGTCAGTAGAGCCTATCGTCAAAACTTCGTACTCCCCTCACGGGTGAGACGATGGAGGCACATGTGCAGAAATGCATTCGCCATTGACTGAGAAGCACTATTATTATTATTATTATTATTATTATTATTATTATTATTATTATTATTATTATTATTATTATTATTATTATTATTATTATTATTATTATTATTATTATTATTATTATTATTATTATTATTATTATTATTATGGACACCGTGATAGCCCAGTGGTCAAGTTCTACCATCTGGGCCCTGTCGCCAGTTCGATTCCCGTCGGTGCCACCAGTATTCTCATTGAACATACCGATCCGTCTGGACCAGTATTTTCATTGAACATACCGGCCCGTCTGGAAGTGTTGGAACTGCCCTTGCGGGGGTGTCATTAGAGCTTATCGTCAATTCTTCGTACTCCCCTCACGGGTGAGACGATGGAGGCGCATGTGCAGAAATGCATCAGCCATTGACAGAGAAGCACTATTATTATTATTATTATTATTATTATTATTATTATTATTATTATTATTATTTAGGGAGTACATAGGCCATCGGTCCCTTTCCATGGGCTGATTGGTATAAAGCTCCTAGAGTAATGTTCTATGCCGTCACTTCCTTATTCCACCGATTGGTGTGGAGACTTTCCTTATTGAATGGAGGACTGGATGCACATGGCCTTTTGGCTCAGCAATTGGCAGACGATACATATTATTATTATTATTATTATTATTATTATTATTATTATTATTATTATTATTATTATTATTATTATTATTATTATTATTATTATTATTATTATTATTATATTGTTATTATTATTATTCGATAGCATAGTTTAGAGAGGGGAGTATAGATACTTAGCTTTAGTATAGTTAGCTAGTGTGTGTGGCCTTCTATCAGTGAGCCTTTCCCTGTTTTTTTTTTTCGAGTATATTTCTTCTAACGGGAAGCGCTGCCATTTTTTTAAAACTTAAACTCTCTTTTTATTATTATTATTATTATTCCTCTTTTGCTGCTGCTTTAATTAGCTTGCTCTTTAAGTTCACATCCGAGGACAACAAACATCGGGAGGGGGCGCTCGCGCTCGACGTTGCACTTACAAAGTACAACAATTTCGAACTGAAGGCGTCCACGCAAGTGGAGACATGTGAGGGTGAAACTTCACCTTGTGCTCCCGGGTCTTTTTCCCTATAAGTATGAAAGATTTTAATAAACTGATTGTTTATTTTTTATTTGCAGGCTCTTCATTGTCTTTCCCATTGGTTGGCGCAAGAAGACTCCTGCGCAAGTCAATCGAGGTACTGCATGTTTTTCAAAATTCACAAGCTGCACATATTTTTTATACTTGGATGTTGCAGGATCGAAGCGCTTCATTTTTGCTGCGCGCAAGGTCGACACTGACGGCGATGGCAAGGCTGACGAAATCCAATATCAGCTCATGGGTTTTTTTGGTTTTAACCTTAGACACTCTTGCATGCTTGATCCGTCGCCGATGGACTTCGAGAAGCAGGTGAAGCCCGCGTGGCTCCTCTACGTCGGTAACCCCACGAACCCGCCTATGATTTGCAACTGGCGGAAGCGGGAGCTTTTGCTTCTGTACGAAGCAAACAAGGTCATTTCTTCTTCTTCTTCTTCTTCTTCCTCTTCTTCTTCCATTTTTCTTTTTCTTCTTCAAATACATGTTATTATTCTTCTTCTCCACCAGCTCCATCTTTTTTTTTTGTTTTTTTTTGTTTTTGTTTTTGTTTTTGTTTTTGTTTTTTTTGGCATCTTCCTTTTCTTTATTTTGCATATTTACTGCATGCTCGCCTGAAACGTTAGAAGAAGAATCAAAAAAAGGGCCCGACTGAGCCTCGCTCTTTGGGCAGGCCAAAGAAACTGAGATTCGGTAGCAACATTGTATGTAATATGAAAAATGAAGGATGTATGTAATATTGTTTGGTTCTTTGTGCAGAATCCATCGACGTCGACGATGTTCCAGACGTTCCAGACGTCCCTGAAGAAGAAGAGACCCCTGAGCCTCCTATGCCTAAGGGGTCCAGCAAGAAAAAGCCAGGTACTAGCAAATTTCATCTTTTTTTTTGTGCTTTTTTTTTCAGTGTTTCTAATTTCTGACGTGACTAGGCAAGCCGAAGTCCAAAAAGCCCGCGGTCGACGCTGATGAAGTGGACATGTCGTTGGAGGTATAATCTTTCCTACTTCTTCTTCTTTTTCTTTTTTTTTGTGAGGGGGGGGGGCCCCCCCGGGGGGGGGGGGGCAAAAGGTCTCTTTGGGCGCCGCAGCATATAGTTTAGAGAGGGGAGTATAGCTACTAGCTTTAGTACGGCTAGCTAGTGTGTGTGGCATTCTATCAGTGAGCCTTTCCCTGTCTTTTTTTTTCCGAGTATAATCTCTCTAACGGGAAGCGCTGACATTTTTTTTTCAAACTTTATTATTATTATTATTATTATTATTATTATTATTATTATTATTATTAGGGAGTACATAGGCCATCGGTCCCTTCCATGGGCTGATTGGTATAAAGCTCCTAGAGTAATGTTCTATGCCGTCACTTCCTTTATTCCACCGATTGGTGTGGAGACTTTCCTTATGGAATGGAGGACTGGATGCACATGGCCTTTTGGCTCAGCAATTGGCAGGAGATACACTATTATTATTATTATTATTACTATTATTATTATTATTATTATTATTATTATTATTATTATTTAGGGAGTACATAGGCCATCGGTCCCTTTCCATGGGCTCATTGGTATAAAGCTCCTAGAGTAATGTTCTATGCCGTCACTTCCTTTATTCCACCGATTGGTGTGGAGACTTTCCTTATGGAATGGAGGACTGGATGCACATGGCCTTTTGGCTCAGCAATTGGCAGGAGATACACTATTATTATTATTATTATTATTATTATTATTATTATTATTATTATTATTATTATTATTTGTTGTTGTTGTTGTCGTTGCTGTTGGTTTGTTCTGCCACTGCCTTGTTCGCAAGAAACGAACGACTTCTTTCAAAACAACGGCGACCGGTATTGTATTCAGGGTAGTTCGTCCGCCGGCGTGTCGAAAGAAGTCGTTCAGGATCTTGTGAACAATGCAATGTCAGAACAAGCCGCATCCATTAAGGAAATGCTATCAGAAGAAAGAAAGTTGAGAGAGGAGGAAAGGAAGAAAAAAGAAGCGCAAGATCGGAAGGAAAAAGAGGCGCAAGAGAAGCGACAACGGGAAGAGGAGAGAAGAAAGAGGAAGAATTCGAAGAAGGAGAAGGAGGAGGAGGAGGAGGAGGAAAGCTCAGAAGAAGAGAACGAGAGAGTGAAGAAGAAGAAGAAGAAGAATAACAAGAACAAGAAAAACTATGATGATAATGATAACAACAACAACAACAGCAACAACAACAGCAACAACAACAACAACAAAAATAGTAAGAGCGAGAGAGAAAGCTTGCTGGAGGATCTCATCGCGCGGATGGCAGCTGGCGCTCTGTCTGCTGGTAACTCACCTTCCACCCCCCCAACGCGGCACCGGTCTCACCGCTCCCAGCTCACCTAACGCATGGGAGTTTGTTTTAGCATCGCTTGCGCTGACTCGGCGCTAACTTCAAATGCACGCACCAGGTAGTTTGCATAGCTTTCACTTTTCTCCTTCATCTGAAAGATGTTTGAATTTGTTTTGTGTTTTTTTTCTTTGTAGTAGTGTAGTATTAATCGTAATTTTTTGCACTGGCAGGTTTGTTATGGTCGAAAGCGGGATTAAGAACGTTTGTCGCGTGCAAGAGTTAAACAAACTTCTAATTTAGTTAGTATGATATTACGGAGTTAGATTTATTATTTTTTTTAGTAATTAAAGAAATTTTGTTGTAGAATCTATGTATTTTGCGTGGCGACATCGCACTTCTCTTCCTCCCCCGTTCCCCCCTCCCCCCCCCCCCCCGGGGGGGAATTTATTGTAGGTAAAAGCAATGTTTATTATCATAATAAAGTAAAATGCTTAATGTAAACAAAGATAAACAAACTTAAAAGCAAATTCTGCATGTTGGGCATTGTTATCATCATAGATTCATAGTAGCCGGGACTATGAAAAAGGAGAAAGATTACCGTGTCGGACCGGTTCCTGCCCACCTCTAAAGATGAAGTTAAAGTGTATTACAATTAATAAAAACATGTTTTAATATTATTTTTATATGTTCTGCAATCAGTGAATTGATTTCCTTTCATTTCCACACGTTTTCAAAAAAGTCCATATACTTCATGGAAAATTTCGGAAAAAGGGATACCCCCAAGATTGTCGAATGTTTAGTTATAAAACGGACATTTGTCTTTTTTACCGCAATTTGTGGTGAATTTCGCGGCAATTGCAATTGCAACAGTCGCCGGATTTTACGGACATTCTGCCTTTTTGGCGAAATTTGCGGTGCGCCAAGAAAAAAAATTTGCAAAGGACATTTCGACAATTTGCAAAATGAGCCCCAGCAAAATTTTTGGGGAAACGAGGGCGGGCGGGGAAAAAAAATATCAGTTGAATTTTCTCCCCGCCCGCCATCGTTTCCCCAGAAATTTTGCTGGAACTCATTTTGCAAATTGTCGAAATGTCCTTTGCAAAAAAAAAAAAAAAAAAAAAAATCTTTCTCAAGATGCAGCTTTGCGGTGAATTTCGCGGTAAGTGCCACAGGAGCCGGAATTTACGGATATTCGCGCTCTCTTTGCCGCAATTTGCTGTGAGTTTTGCGGCAAATGCCACAGGCGCCGGATTTGACGGGCATTCTGCCTTTTTGCCGAAATTTGCGGCGCGCCAAGAAAAAAATTTGGGGGCGATTTCTCCTCTCCCCGTGCCTGCTAGCAGCAAAACTCTGTTGCCGCCCGCCCCCCCTCTTTCTCTCTCTCTCTGCTCCCCCATACCTCACCCGCCCTACCTGGTTTTCCCCTCTCTCTGCCTCACACATCGAGCTCCCCGCTTCCAAGTGAAAAATTGTTTTTTTGTACTACCCTGGTTCATCATCATCATGTCGTTGCTTTTTTATTAAAAAAAAGACAAACACCTTGTTCGCCAATGTGCGCCAGACATCCCCCAAGAAAAACCTCGGGGGGCCGGCAGCCAAAAATGAGCAAACTAAGCTTTGTTCTCGCGCTCAAGACGGGGCGGCCCGGATGTTACGACAAGCTCTGGTGCCAGCTCAGGCAGGCCAACTACGCCGGCCAGCTGCTGCTACAAGGCCTTGACACTAAAAGAAACAACTGGCAAATAGAAGCACAAGCCGACCCCGGGCGCCCCGTGGCGGTCAGCCTTTTCGGCCTGGTGCCGCTGCCGGCCGACGGGCACAAGGGCATCACGTGCATAGACCGAACGCTGGTGTGGGGGGATAAATGGTCCGGGTCCGGGGCCAGGGCGTTCAGTATCGAGAGCCTCGAATGGGCCGCAGACGACAGCCGCCGATTTTCGGCAGCGCACACAAAGCACGAGATAAAAAATTGCTAGACGAGTTGTCCACCGGTTTTAATGGGTGCGTCATGAATTCCAACGTACCCTTTGCCCAGACCACAGGCAGGATTAGACACCTGGACTACTTTTGCGAAAGCTTGTTCGGGGGCAGTGGAAATGCGGCTGCTGCAAAGGCAAGTAAGAACCGCGTACAAGGGGCCCACAGGCAAACAACTGCAACAGGCCGCGGAAGCTTGCAAGAAGGCTTCGACGCCGGACGAGAAGTGGTTGGCCGCCGTTAGCAACGATGCGCTGTGCCATTGGGCGTACCACTGCGCCTGGGCCCTGTGGCGCTTAGGTCTGACAGAGGGGCTGGTGTGGCAACACCAGGACCTGCAAGGGAGGCTCGCACAAGAATGGATAAGCGAGGCCCGCGAATCAAACGCCCGTCTGAGCGAGCCTTTGCGAGCGCTCCTGGCGCTGGGCGGCGAGGTTTTGGCAGAAATGCTAGGCTTCTTCAGCCGGGCGCAATGGTACTTGGATGACAGGCTAGACGTGTGCGGCCGGGCCGGCGGAAAGCATGAATTCCGTTTGCGGTGGACCTGCCGGGCGAGCTTGCGTCCCAGCGCGCGGACGACTGTGAGAGCCTGTCCCTGACCTGCTACATCCAGTCCGAGAGTTTCCTGTGCTGGTGCAAGTCAATTACAGGCTATGTCGACCGGTTGCCGCCCCTGCTAGCGCTGGTAGTGACGTGCGCGCTCAGGTTCTATCGAACGGCACTGGTAGTAGGCAGCGTAGCCTTTGGTGTTGGCGCCGGCGACCCCGTCGCTCGGCAGGAAGTGCCCGTCGCAGAAGCGCGCGAGTTCGAGCGAGCAATGCGGGGGGGCCCAGATCTCCAACGAAACAGCCCTGCCCAAGGACGACGCCAGGATCCAATGCCACGTATTTTGCATGCTAGTACCGTCGGCCTGGTTCCGGGCGCGAACGCAAACGTCGCAAAAAAGCACCACGGTCGAAGAAGCCCGGAACGAACTAAAGGCGGCCGAGAGCCACGACGCTCTGCCCTTGATGATAATAGACAGCACAGTGATCACGCTGGCGAACCAAAACCTGTTGGCCAGCGGCGGCGTGCAGCCCCTGCTCAGGGAGCACTTCGTGAGCAGGCAGCACTGGGCAGACATTGCGGCGGGGCCGGCCCCCGTGCACACGCGCCAGAGCCCGTACACCACAAACGGGCGCGCGGGGCTACAGAGACGTGTCCTTCCTGTTTTGTCCTCAAGAGTTTGCGGTGCGGGCCGGGGGTTACCCGGGCTCCGACAAGTTTATGAGCGTTGGTGCCCCAATGTGCTGCTTGCTGGACAGCCACAGGTCGTGCAAAGAATGTGGCAGCGCCCGGAACTGTGGCAGCGTCGTCGACCTTCTGGCTGTCGGGCAGGAAGCCTACGACGGTGTTCCGCGGGTTTGCGACCTTCTGGAGTCGGTTGTGCCGCCGCCAATGCTGCCGGTGCCTCTAAACAGCAGTCAATGCCAAGAGAATTACCGCAAGCTTGTAACGGACAAAGGGTACTGGGACGACGAGAGAAGCCACTCTCCCTGCTACTCAATTTGGCCTAGCAGTTGTTTTCAGAAAAACCCACCGTCTAACGGCGCAGTGTTGGCGCAGCTGGCAGTGGGCTTCGCCGTCTGGTACAAACAAAGCCCAACAAGCGTCGAAAAATAAGTTTGCTTTAATAGGCCCGTTTTCAGCGCAAAGAAAAAAGAAACCCAGAAAGTCGATGAGGTACGTGTCAAAAATAAATACTCTTCCATCCCAAAAAACGTGATTTTGAACCGGCTGGAAATTCACTCTCAATCCCTCCCACTCTCTTCCCCTCTTTTTTTTTTCGGTTTGACAGTTCTACCGACTTCTTTCGTGAACAAATCTTTTTTTTTTACTTAAAAATTTTTAGCAAAAACTGGTACTTTTTTTACGAGGTGGCCCCGCGTTCCTTTTTTTGGGGGGGTCAAATTACAACAAGAAAACGTGTTCTCGGGTTGGCGGTAGCAGTGGGCAAAGTTGGGATAACGGGGGGTGGACGACGGCGGGGGGGGGGGGGGGGGGGGGGGAGTTACGGGGCCGTGCCTTTTTTTTTCGTGAAGGAAACAGCAAGAGAAACAGCGAGAAAAACAAGAGCGTAAGTGATTTCTGGCCGGAGAGCTGCTACCTCAGCAGCAACCTAAGCCTGCCTTCACTCCAGCGCTGTTGCTAGTGTCCACGCCGACCATCGTTTTCTCTGCTCTTTTGTGGCTGATCTCGGCCGCCTGTTCCAAGAACGGCCGGATCTTAGCCATCAATTCTTCTTGGGAGTCTGTTTCTGCGCTAGTAACCACGATCCGCTTCTCGAATTTCTGCCTCAAGTCACTGTTGCCTTTCAGGTCGTCCTCTGCGCCATCGTAGCCCCGATCGCTCTGGCACAAACAGGATTTCCTCTTGCTTGTCTTTCGAAGAAGTGTCAAACTTCAGTACCTCCTGGCAGAAATTTTCTTTTTGTAAGTTGCAGCACACCAGGGCCATGTGCGCACCACGCATGTAATTAGAAATCATGGAGTCAAAACGCTCCTGCCGGGCCGTATCCCAGACCCAAATCTGATGCACTTGCTTATCGAGCTCCATGGTGGGCAAAATCTTAAAATCAAGACCAACCGTGGCGGGGGTGTGGCAGTCGCTAGGTGGCCTGTTATCTGCAAGCTTCTGCAAGAGAGAGGACTTGCCTGCGCTCGAAGATCCTATCATAACCACTTTGAGATACTTCCCGGTCGCGATCTTTCTTTGCATCCTTTTTTCTTGTCGGGCTTGTCTTGTTTGTTTTGGTTTTTTTTTTTTTTTTTTTTTTTTTTTTTTTTTTTTTTTTTTTTTTTTTTTTTTTTTTTTTTTTACTTGGAGGCCTGCATGGCTCCTGGGTTTTGGCAAAGAAAACAAGAAGAAGAGAGACGCGTACGGGGGAGAAAGGGGAGAGAGGTGGGGGAGGGATCGGTTTTGTTTGAACAGTGCAAACTTGTCGTTTTACACAGGAGAGGGGCCGTGGGGGCTGGCGGGGAGAGGAGAAGCGAGAAGTAGCAAAAAATAGAAAGACAAAGAAACAAAAAGAAGGTTGAAAAGGCAACAAAAAAAAAGCAAGGGCATTCTATACGAGATAAAAGCGAGGGGGGCGGAGAGCGGCGGGGGGAGCAGAGGTGTGGGCTTGGACTGCAGGTGTTGTTTGTCCACGCGCAAAAGTTATATTAAGAAGGGAAGAGACGAGAGAGGAGCGCAACAAAAAAAAGGTGTAGGGGGGGGGGGGGGCGCGGGTGACTCTTTTTTGTATTTTGTTTGGGGGGGGGGGGGAGGTTGGGGCGGGGAGGGGAAGAGAAAAAAAAAAAAGGAAATTCAGAAAAAAAAGGGGGAGAGCGAGACGGGGGGTGGGAGGGGAAAGCCAGCGCACCACAATAGAAGAAAACTTGTATTGTGGTCCGCTGTATTCTCGCTCTAACCCTTCACCCCGTTCCCCCCCCCCCCCCCCGCACCCTCTCCTCCCGCATTATTCCCCCCCCCCCCCCCAAACAATGTTTTTGGTTTTCTTGTGAGAGCCTTTGTAACCTTTTGCCTTTCTTTCAACAAAGATGGACGGAAGCAGAGTAAGGTACGGGATACTGACCCCCGAAGAAGAAGAATATGGCACAGTGGCTATCAGTGCCTTGGCGCAGACCAGGGCCGACAGCATTAGGCGCGCAGAACCCTCTGGTTACCAGGGCGAGTCAGTAATTCAGCTGCGCCCGTGCGATCTGTTGGTGGCTAAAAAAACATCTATCTTACGATCAAAAACTAGCTTCATCAAAGTTACGAATTGTGTCACCAACTGGCCAATATACATTCCCGGACCAGCCAAAGGGGATGGAAAAAACAAAGCCCAACTGCCCGCCCAAAGTAGCGGAGAAAACGCAAAACCGGAAACCATCGAATGGACCTTTATGGGCATCTGCGGCGAGGACAGCGAGCCAGGCGGGCGTCCGTCCAAGCCCTTGCGGGTGCAAGTGCAGGGAGTGTCAGACGTGTTTTTGCCTCGCTACGGCGTGGGGCAACGGTGGGCGCATAACGACATGCTCTTGTTTACCAGGCTGCCTACCGAAGAGGAACATCGCGACAAGATTGACATACAAGGGCAAGACTCGCGCACTCGATTTTTGATTGAGGGGCACAGCTTGCTATCAGCCTCGCGAAAACGTGAATTTCGTGGGGGAAAACCGGCGGCGTTGGAAGGCAAAACTGCGATTGAGATGCACCGCCTTATTTTGGATCTAGTCCGGCAAAGTCTGGAGCAGGCCATGACAGATGAACTCAACGAGCAGTTTGTGGGTCTCAGCGTGCGCTCCGCTCAGTTTGGACAAATGGGCCGTGTGTACATACAGTAGAGAGGGGGCTGGACCAAGCAAATGAACAGACTAACATCGCATCCCCGACGGTTTTGTCGCTGCTGTTCTGAAGATTTTTTTAAAAAGAACATTGTGCAAGACTTCAAACAAGAAACTTTTTTATTAAAAAAAAGATAACAGAAAGCACGACCTTGTTTTTTTTCTTTCCTTTTTTCTCTCCACTCCTGCCCAAGCGCAGGGGGCGACGCAAGTTGTTTTTTTTTTAGCTGCACTCTCTCTCTCTCTCTCTCTCTCTCTCTCTCTCTCTCTCGCTCACACCCCCTTTTTTTGTTCTATTCGTTGCCCGGAAAGCACGACGCGAACGCTGTGCGACCCAAGCTCGACAGCTCGACCTTTTGCTTATTTGTAATTGCCTCGAGAATCTGTTCTCTGTCTGCGTCGATTATTGCTTGGTCCTTGCTGTCATATTGTACCCAGCAGCTCATGTCGAAGAGCAAGCGTTGCATGTACCACTGCGCCCAATCCCTGCCCAATAAATTGTATTCGTCGGTTGACACGTTCTGGACCGCGAATTTGCCGTGGTGGTTGGCTAGCAGAATCAGGTAGCGATCGTTGGCCAGCTGGGCCGCTGCAACCAGGAGGCCCCGCCCTTGTACGGGCAACCAATACTGGCAATGGTTGAATACCGCGTGCACCGCGGCCCCGGCGTTCTTTTTCGCCACCAAGGACGCCGCCATGGACACGGCCGCTTGCAGGCCACCTCGTCCGCCGTTCAGAGAAGGCAGCGCGTAGCACACCATCAGCCCCGCGCGGTAGGCCGCGAACAACGCTTCTGTCGTCAGTAAGCTCTGCGTCACCGCCGGGTGTTCCGCCGTAAAATCGTTGTACGAGGCTGAGGCCGCAATGCTCGGGTGGGCTAGGCACAGCGCCGAATAGGCATCCACGCCGCCCTGGATGTGTGTAAAGGGGTGCCTGATGTTCCAAGCTTGACCATCGCAGCAGCTGTGCATGTCTTCGACCTGTTTAGCTACATCGGGTGGTGTATACATAACCTTGAACATGCGGCTTTGTTCCGTGCTGCTTTGCACAGACGCGAACAGGGCGGCCTGTAACTGAGGACTAGTCACGCACAGCTCGTATGCCGGGTCTGACTTCAAAACCTTGCCTACATAATCTGCCGCATAGTGTCGTTGTTGATTGGTGCATGTAGAGCGGGACGCGGCAAACAGGCTCAGCGCGCAAGCGTCATCTTGGCAGACGGCAAGGGCCGCTGCTGACAGGTTGCAGCCCGCAGGAAACGAGGCCAGAGAATGTTTGGCTCCCGGTGGAAGCCGCTTTGCTGAACCTGGATTACCTTTTGTGTCGTGCTCCTGATCTCCTTCTGCTTGTTTGTTTTCTCCATCCAGCGTATCCTTCGCAAACGTCACGACTTCCAGGCGCTTTCCGTCTAGCAAGAAGTTTTCGCAGGCCTGCGCGGCCAGCGCCGCGATCACATTGGCAGGGGACAGTGCCTGTTTTGCTTGGTAGATCTCCTCGAACTTGTCGTGCTTGTCTGTAGGTTCCATTGTTTTGACTATCCAATTGCTTGCGGGCGAAGCTTGGCTTGGCTTATCAGCGAGCCGGGTGGGCAGTTCAGCAAGAAG
Organism: Paulinella micropora; assembly: GCA_019918135.1. Taxonomy (NCBI): domain Eukaryota; phylum Cercozoa; class Imbricatea; order Euglyphida; family Paulinellidae; genus Paulinella; species Paulinella micropora. The sequence goes on from WBZZ01005360.1 coordinate 26,556, forward strand.
TAGCAAAAGAGTGACGGCCTCCGCATCGTGTAGAGAAAAGCACTATTGCTTTCCTCCTTGCTTTGCACAGGCAGGCCAAAGATAATGCTTGGTCCACCTTCGGTTTTATAAACTTCGTACTGCTCGATTTTCTTCTGGTTGGCAAATTTGCAGAAGTACCAGTGAAAGTTACCAATGGTATTCTTGTGCGAGAAATTTACGTAGTACTCCTTGAAATTTGCCAGGGGAACCCGCCTGAATTGTGCTGCTGGGTCCCAACCAGAGACGACAAGGTAATTTTTGATGAAAATGTTGAGCACATCAGAACACACTTTATCATTCCAACGACTTGCCAATTTTCCAGCAAAGGCTTTGTAGGTCAGGACCATGGCTCTGATTACTCTGTCCCATTCATGATCTAAATTAAAGCCTCTGCCGTCGTATTCTGTGAGGTAGTCACCAACGCGCCATTGATCAAGCGCGTTTGGAGTATACAGCAAAGGTGGACAAGGGGTTCGACTAAGAGAGCATTGAAAAATAAGTGGGGTATCTGTCTGGTTGAATTTGACCTCCGTTGCTAGCTGGATCATGTCTTTTTTCTTGTCTGCTTCCTGACATAACTCCGCTATGGACAGCAAAGTGCGCAAAGCTTTGTTGAGCGTGAGTTCAATCGTCATTGCTGATCGTTTCCCACCACCTCCCGGAACAGACCTCGAGAGACCAAGATCCAAAAACTTTCCGTATGTGAGAATTGAACCTCTCTAAAGCCAAGAACAAGAGTATTGAAAAACAAGGGTAATCAAAAAAAAAATATACGACGACTCTTTTCTTTAATTTTCTTTCCGATCCTTTCTTGCACTCCCCCCCCCCCCCCCCTCTCTTCTCCCTCCCAGAAAGGAAAAAAAAAGCAATGGTAATTGTTACTAGCACAGTCTGCGCCATAACCCTTCCCCCCCCCCCCCCTCCCGCCCTCTCTCCCTTGCCCTTTTTAGCACAGTTTTCTTTCTCCTTTCTCTGCCTCTCCCCCCCCCCCCCTCTCTCCTATCCCCCTTCTTTTTTCGTGGCGGTCCTGTTCTGTTTTTTTCTTCAATTTTTAATCTATTATTAAGACGCACGGGTCCAGTGTACAGAATGGCGAGGAAAGAGAGATTTGATGTGTGTGTGTGGAAGGGAAGGGGGCGGAGGGGGGGGGGGGGGATTAAGCAAGGGGCGCAAAGCTGTGGGGGCGGGCGCAGGCTCGAGCATTCGGCCCCCCCCCCCCCCCCCCCGCGCCCCCTCCGTAAACACCCGCACAGCAACACAGAAAAAAAATGGAAGGATGGAGAGGAAGAGGGGGAGGGGGGGGGGGGGGGAAGGTTTTGTTAGAGCGGGGAAAATAAGGAACGAAAGCCTGGAAGCGCGGGCCTCTGCCATTCATACCCCTTTCTTTGCTTGCCCCCCCTCTTTTTCCTCGGCCCCCATAGGGGAAGGGTAGAACAGGAATAAACAAGAACAACCAAAGAAAAAAAAGGGCGTTGCGCGCCGGAGATGGGAAAGGCGTGCACGCGGTGTGGAACGTTGAATGCCTGTTTTTGCGCTTCTGTTGAGAGCAAAACCCTTTTCTTCGCAGCCTTTACCAGGCATCCCCCGCAGCAAAGGCAAGCAAGTTTATGCGCGCAAAAGCACGCGGTCGTAAACACCCGCGCAGAAGCTCAGGGGTCGACACGCGCAGGCTCTTGATCAGGGGCTCGGTCTCTGCTACTATGACCAACGGCAGATCGAGCCGTGCTGGTACGCCACAACCCATCAGAAACAACAGGTAAGGCCACAGCCAGGGCCAAGCACCGTCGCGGACGAGCGGCTCCAAAAGCGCTACAAAGGGTAGCAACGTAGCAGGTGAGCCCGCACAGCGTAGCTGCACCTGCTCCAGCCAGAGCCTGGCGATCAGTTCTCTGTCGTGTTTTAGCCAGACCCTTTCTAAGGACAGCACGCGGCTGGGCTGCGGCGCGCGTGTGGGTCGTACGGGAGGGGGCGCGCTGGTTGTTTCAGTTGGAGTCTTAAAGTAGTTGATGGGCCCGCCCTGTACCGCCCAAGATCTCTGGCGCAGGGCACCCCCGTGCTGAAGATCGTCGGCGGAGGCTTCCAGTTGTGGCGAAGCCAGCGCGCGTCACGTGCGAAGGCATCTGCCGTAAGAATCAGTACATAACTGCTGTTCACACAAGTGCATTGCGCCCGACACTGCACAGGCGGACCAGGGCGAAGAAGGCGGGCTTCGTACCCAAGGGCACTGCGTGTCACAGGAATGCGCGTTTGCTACGGCCCCGGGCCGCGTTTTCACGACAGAAGCCACAAAGGCGTAAGCGCATGAAACGGCTGCGCTGTCAAACGTCCATTGCATGTTACCTGCCCTTTTTGTTTTTGGTTGAAGCCCTTTCAACCCCTCCCCCCCCCCCCCGCCCTTTTTTTTGTTGGTTTTTTTTCCTCCGCTGTTGCTAAGAACGCTGCCTCGCACCGGTTTTTGCACGGATTATCAAGAACAAACAGCTAATGGAGGACAGCGGGCGGGGGGCTGCTGTGAGGAGGATGAGGTAGGAGGGTGGGGAGGGGGGGGGGGAAGGGAAGGGGGGGGGGGGGGCAAGTGAGCCGTGCAGATTCTTTGTTCCCTTTCCCCACCATTGTCCCCCCCCCCCCTCCCCTCCTTAGTCACCTCTTGTTTTTTTTCAAACTCGGCTGCTTTGGAGAGGTTTCTGTGTGTGTGTGTGTGTGTGTGTTTTTTTTTTTTTTTTTTTTTTTTTTTTTTTTTTTTTTTTGTATTTGCCCACCCAACCCTTCCCCCCCCCCCCCCTCTCCTCCTCCCCCCGTCTTCATATCTCTTTCGCTCTTTCGTCCAGTACGCGTTTCCCTCCCCGCTCCCCCCTGTCTTTTCCCGTTTCCAATCCCCCAAAAAAACCTGCGCTCTCACTCTCTGGTTCTTTTTTTCTTTCCCCTTGTCGTTCTCGTTTTAAAAAAAGGGCAAAAAGAACAACAACAACAACAACAACAACAACAACAACAACAACAACAACAACATTGCTAAAAAAAAGCTTGGCTTTTCTGACCCAATAAGGACTTTAAAAGCAGCCTTGGCTAGGGAGATTGTGTCATGACAGACCCAGAAGCACTACCACCCGATCAGGTTAATGATGACCCAAGCTTGGAGGTTGATGTTGAAGGCCTCAAGGACTCTGGTGACAAGCCTGGCGATAAAGTTAAAGGGCTAAAGGTCTGTCTTGACCGAAAGGAAAGCAAAACAAAGGTTGAGGCGTATCTTTTGGACCATAGCCAAAATAATGAAGCAAGAAATGAAACGATTGAAGAGTACCCCGGAAGACTGCCGAGATTTGTTGAGGATCTACTGGCGGATAATGCTGAAGCTTTCCAATTCATCTTCAACACGACTGTCGTCAGGTTTGCGAAATTAGCACCCAAGGTTCCTTGGGACAACAAAGAGGTCAAGAGTTGGGCCCCAAGATGCAAATCGAACACGCATGAGATCCATAATCATAGAGTTTGGGAAAACCTCGGCTCTATCTATAAAGCCGGCTGTTTCGTAAAAGAAACATTTAAGACAAAGTTGCAATCTCAGTACAATTATTTCCAGCACCAGTGGTTTCGATTGGCTGCAGAAAAACACCTAAAATTTAAAGCTGCACAAGATGCAGCAACGAACGGCGATCAAAGAAATGCAGATACGCTGATCGGAGGCTCTTGGAATTCAAACAAGACAACGATGCGAACATTGCGACGGCTGTATACGGTAAGGTTAACACCGACAAGCAGGGCAGACCTAGCTTTGATCCAGGCTTTTTGGTGCATCCCAAATTCTCGGCGTTGTATGTGACGACTATATTGATTCGTCGTTGGCGAGTGCTTGTTGATGTGTGGAAAAAGACAGAAAACAAAGAGGCTCTACAGGCTCTAGCAGAGTTGAAACGGGACGGAGGCGATGCTACGGTCGATGACATTTTGCGTATGCAGCATCACGTAAATGGTCGTAAGATACGAGGAGGTTTTTTCACAGCAATGACAAAAGAAGAACTGATTAGTATCCCAGGTGGATACTTGAATGTGCTGGCCTACTCGTTGGTCAACGAGCTTTGGGCAGATCAGTACGGAGAAACAAAGCTAGCAAATCTAGAAGTTTATGCCAGACTGCAAGGTATGCGCCACGATTGGAACCTGTTTTTGTACAACGTGTTCTGGATTGTCACGAACACTCCGTCATTGAGGTGGCCCAAACTATCACCAGTAGCACAAGAGAAAAAGGAAACGCGGTGGGAGGGCGCAGGGCCGGGCGGAGGGGCCGTACCGTCTCTTAGGACATCACAATCGCGAGTGCCGAGCACATTGCCTGAATTACCACGACAACAGTCACAACCACCACAAGAAACGACCAGCGTACAGAGAATCTATCCCGATCTATCACAACCGTCGCAGCCATTAAAGCAGGGAGGCAGCGCGGGTTCTGGACGGGGCCAACCTCTGCTACTTAAGATGCCAAATTTTCCGCCAGCGGACAGGAAAAAGCAACCAGTTCATGATACGAAGAAAGCGACGAAGAAAGCGACGAAGAAAGCGACGAAGGAGAAGCAGACAACAACCAACTAGACGAAATCGTCGTGTCAGATGGTTCAGACCCACCAGACGAAAGCGTGTCTGGTACGCAGAGCCAAGTAGCTCCTTTTCCGGCCAGACAAAGCGGGTTAAACCCACTAGCTTTTGTAGCCGAATTCTTTCCGGCGAGACCATCTGTCACGCAGGCGACTAAACTTTCGATTGCTAGTCCACCACGTGCAACGGGGGCTTCTGAGTCGTCGCGCGCAGGATCCCACCAGCAGGGGCCTCCTGCAGGCACGGGAACATCTGTCACGCAGGCGACTAAAACCTCGAATGCTAGTCCACCACGTGCAACGAGCTCTTCTAAGTCGTCGCGCGCAGGATCCCACCAGCAGGGGCCTCCTGCAGGCACGGGAACATCTGTCACGCAGGCGACTGATCAATCTCTAAGTGGCGAAATTCCTGCCACGGGACAGCAGGGAGCAAACATCTTGCAACTATCTCAGCCACCAGACGTTTTGCAACCTCTAAGCTCTCATCCCAGTGTTGATGCTCCAGAAAATGCCTTGACGTCAGTCGGAGGGCCGCGCCATCAAGGCGCAACGTCGTCACAAAAGGCAGCAGATGCTGAAGAGGCAGAAGAGCAACAGCCTCTGGATTCTGTCTTCGGGACCAATCCGTTCCAACAGGATCAACGGCCACTTGACCTAGCGTTAGGTACCCCAGAAAGCACGCCCAAGCCGAGCTGGGATCCGCAAACAGAGATCAGACAAGTAAGATCCAACCTAGATGTGGCAAGACAAGCCTACGAAACGGCGTTGCAGGCAGTTCGTGAACTTCCACCGCCACAGGACATCCAGCTGAAACAACTGTTCTGATTAGTAACGTAATATGATTTGGAACATGAGCTACAAGACGAGGATAAAATCTCAGAAGACGTAGCTTTTCTTCAACAAGCGAAAGAGTATGATGATGCATCGAGAGCGACATTGGCAGCCTTTAAAATCGACGCCCTTAATTTTCAGCAGACAAGGCTCGCAACCCAACAGAAAATACAAGCTGTTGCTGAATGGGAGAGGCTGGAGGCGTTGGGACATCAAGCGCCCTTGCCTAAAAAAACCCGAAAAAAGCGCAGACATCGCTCTCGCCGGCGTCGAGTCGGCAAAACAAAAGTTCCAGGCGAAGGAGGCGGGGCCCAGGATCCGCCTGATGGTGCAGGAGACAACGACGGGAGCCAAATGGACCTGGATCCAAACGGTACAGCAGAAATTCCCGGCGAAGGGGGCGGGGCCCAGGATCCGCCTGATTGGGCAGGAGGAGACAACGACGGGAGCCAAATGGACCGGGATCCAAACGATACGACAGAGCAAAGCGAGGCGATCACCTAGTTGATGCAACAGGAAGGAGCTGCAGAAGCCCAGGTAGCTGATGCAACAGAAGTATTCGAAGGTGTGGTGAAAGATGCAACGGGCATTGCATTGCCGGATGGTCTTGTTTGGGTAGCCGACCTGGGAAAGAACATCAATGCGGGAGAAGAATTAACTCGTATAGTAAAGGATTTGAAGAAAAGCGCACCAAAGATCGAAAATAGCGCCATACAGATCATAGAATCTATTGAACGAGACGTAACCGATACTGATTCGCAGCAGAAATGGCAAGCCATAAGAGAAAGCGTCGTTCGTTTGAAGTAGCAAAAGGAGGCATTGGCAAAGAAGAAGAAGGAGATCGCACGCCAGCTGAGGACCCTTCGAAATCGACGAGGTACGAAAACCGGGAAAGCGCGCGGGGGTCCTCCAGTCAGTTTGCCGAAATCTGTACCACACTTTCTCCTCGAACAGCTGGAGAACAAGAAGACTCCTAATGGCTACAAGTATGCGAAAGTACCTTCGATGAATGTTTCTCGCGACGCCGTTCTACAGGACGAGTGCGAAATAGCCGTACTGTTATGGCGCTGGCAGTGCATTGCCACTATGCAAAATCAAAAGACCGAAGGAGTTTTAAAATCTTGTTGGACTGAGTTCCGGGAGGCGCTGTGGTCAAATCCTACAGAGCCTGCCTTCGAAGTGTTAAAAGAACTTTCCCATAACACGTGGGACTCGGTCCGCAAGCCTAAGTCTTTTCTGGAGGATCGAGCGGCAGAGCTCCAGCAGTTGCAGAACATAGTAAGGGCCCTGGCACTGGATCAACTAGTCCGGGGGAGACATGACACAGAGTTGCCTGGTGCTATCAAGACCAGACTCCTCTTCACAGCCCATAACATGCTGTTCTCCGGTACCGTTGGCGCCCCGCTTTCGGAAGGGGTGGCCCGGCTCTTGTCCAAGACAGTCCACCGGGAGGACCTTTTTCTAAAATACTGACGATCGCCCCCGACGCTGCAGGACCAACAATTCTTTCACCAGTACGATCTGTCTGCGATTCCTGAACAAATGGAGCAATACGTATATTTTTTCATAGCTCCCTCCAAAAAAGTGCCAGGATCCCTTGCTGTCTTCAAGGTTGACATTACTACAAACAGTTTGGTATCGGAATTCGACTTAGATCCAGTAACGCATACAGCAGCATTGCAAAAATGGACAAAAAATCAAATCGGCAATTGCCAAGCAGTCTTGCTGGTACTGATGGCGCCATCAGTAACAGCAGACAGGTGGTATGCAATTGCATGCAGTATCAGGGACACTCCGACTGTCAAGATGGTCATCTGTAAATTTGAAGTCTTGAACAAAGACCTAGCCTCGAGCTTTGTGGCTGTCTTTGACCCCGCATTCAACATGGCCGAACAGATTACAGCTCCTGTCCTGATGGCTACGCGCCGTCTCAGACGAGACCAGGAAAGATTAGTACTGCTGTCCAAGAACATCACAAAACCCTACGTGTACAAGCGAAACACAACACAGGAAGTGTATTTTTTTTTTCTGTTGTGCAAAACCTCTTATTTAAAAAAAAAAGCACTATTCAGAGTGAGAGGACTCCCAGATAACCGGTGGGGGTGAGAAGCGGCGGACCGGAGAATTGCGTATGGAGCCGGACTAACTATCGTCGCTTGTCGAGCGTGCGCCGTGCTGCTGCAGCAGCGGTTCGCTGTCGGGCACGACGTCGTCGGCGCCGAGCAGCTGCCGCAGCCGGCCCCGCGAACTCACGTGCAACGGGAAAAAGGCGAGTGGCAGCGCCCAGCCTTTGTCCACTAGCAGGTGCTCGGACAGAGACGTCCGCACCGCGGAAGAACGGCGCGAAAGGCTCACGTCGCCCACGACGCAGCCCACGCTGTCTCACTCGGCCCGTGGCGGCGCCCTGGTCCAGACTTACACGTGGGGGCCCTCCAGGGAGGCTTCCCGCAGCAACGCTTCGTTGGCGTCGCGGAGTCCTTGCTCCAGCACTGGGCAGTCGTTCCCGCGCGTCTCGACGTCGTCGTGGCGGCGCGGGGCCGTCATGCACATCGAGTCCAGCAGGTCGGCAACTTCCAGGTGCCGATCGAACCTGACGGCTACGTTGTACAGCACTACCCAGACTTGTTCGGCGGCCTTGGTTTCTTCGCGCGCTGCTTTTTGCGTGAGCCGCAACAGGACCTGGCCCTGCGCCGCAGTGTCTATGCACCAGCCATCGTTAGAAAATAAAAGAACAACTTTTTTTTTTTTGATTTGTGGGGAGGGCGGGGGGTGGTGTGTGTCGCAGGGGTGTGTGTGTGCGGGAAAGGGGGGCGGGGAGGCAAGGGGAGAGGATAGATCTTTTTCTCGGGGGCGGGGGGGGGGGGGATTGGAGATAGAGAAGAGAGAGAGAGAGAGAGAGAGGGAGAAAAAGAGGACCTCGCGCGTTTGTGGGGGAGGGGGGAGGGTGGGGGGAGGGTTTTGGTCAGAGAAACGGCGGGGGAGAATGGCGGGGACACCGCGCTGCCTAGACGTGCCAGACCTCCAGCTGGGACACCTGGCCGTGCACAGGATCGGGCAGCGCAGCGCGCAGCGCGGGCGGCAGGGCCGTCCATGCTAAGCGCAGCTCCCGGCAGCCGGGCTGCAGCGGCGGCTCTAGCACTAAATGGAGCAGCAGGTAGCGCGCCAGCTAGGCTGTGTCGGGTTCCGACTGCCACCAGCGGAGCCTGGCACAATCCCCTACCTCTACCTCGCAGACGAGCAGCCGCCGCTTGGCCGCCGCGGGCGGCGTCTTCCGTGCCTCCTCGTCCTCCCCGCCCTCCCGCGGCGGACGTACTAACACCACGCACGTGCGCGCCGCGAGCCTCAGCCCCCCGTTGAGGCGCGCGGCCCTGCCCAGCTCCAACAGGCACAGATTGTACAGCGCGGGCGTGCGCCACAAGCGGTCGTTCCGCGCCACGAGCCACCCACGGCGCAGTTTGTTGGTCTTCGCACCGGCCTCGTGGCGGCACGCCGCCCCAAAAACGGCAGCGCCACAGCGCGCGCACGGCGCGCGGGAGGATTCCGCGGTGGCGGGGTGGGCCGGTCGTTTGCAGGCGCGCTAATCTGCCCAGCAGCGGGCGCGAGCCCTTGCCAGAAAGCAGGCGGTACGACACTTGCAGCGAGCCCCACAAATGAAACGGCGAAGGCCGGTACTGTGTCCAGGGCTGCTCGCGGCAGATGGCGTTGCCCAGCGAGTACGCAATGTTGTGCCGCCGCGCGCCCCACGCGCCCGGCGGCGCCGGCGGGCAGCCGTCGTCCAGCACTACTTTACCAAAGTCCAGCCGGTCCAGCAGGTCGACTGCGGCCGCGGGGCCCCCCCCGGCCCAGACCACGAGCCGCGACGCCCTGAGGGCAGCCACGACTTCTCGCGCGCTGGCAACCGGCGTCGGCCCCTCGTGGTGCTCCTGCCAGCACCAGACACCTCCCGAGTCGACGACCGCCAGCTTTGGCAGTGGCGGCCCGGGCCCGGGCACGAAGATGCCGGCCGGCGTGAAGCACGGGTGCACCCTGGCCAGCCACTCGACTGTGTCCGGCAACAGTTGTGTGAGCACGAGTGTCCGGACGCCGTCGATCGCTTGCAGTTGCCAGAACGTGGACAACTACACGCGCCGCGCCGCCCGCCCCGCCAGTGTCCAGTCAATTTTGTCGTTGCTAGGACAGCCGGCCTCCGCCTGCAGCAAGTGTCCCCACGTGAAGGCGCACTCGCCCCAACCCTCGACTGTCCTGGGCAGCGGCCAGCTGGGGAAACGCGACTAGCCTTCTTCTTCGGGCGCCGAGTATCTCCTGGCACACTGCAACCGCGCCAACGCGCCGATCGGCTGCTGAGGAGTGCAGGGGTCGGCGCCGAGCCCGAGGGCCCGCACCAGTTGCAGCGCGCGCTCGGTGGCTGCTGTGGCTTGGTCCAGCCACAGCGTCAGGCTGTCGCCGTTTCGGCTGCGACGCGCGCGCGCAGCCACAGCAGTGCCAGACCAGTGTCGCGACTGTCGGCCGTTACGGCACAGCGCGACGTCTGAAGCAGACAGTTGTACAACCAGCGGCGGCAGGCGCCCTTGTCAACGATGCGCGCGGCTAACTGTTTGGCCGAAACCGCCGGCGCCCGGGGGGTGCCGGCGGGCGCCTTTTCGAGGGAGCCAGCCAGGCGCAGCCAGAAGCGAAACGGCGGTGCTGAGGTTAGCGATAGCTGGCCCTCCCCGTCGAGCCAGCCGGCCCGCTGCCAGACACCGTACAGGGCCACGAGCAGCGAACTGTCGGGCAGCTTTTTGCGGGGCACCCCGGGGCAGCGGCAGCACGCCACGAGCAGCGCTAGCTCGAACAGCGCGTCCACGTCCTGCGCCGTGGCGGCCGACAGTTCCTGGTACCACGAAAGATGTTGGGCGAACCAGCGCGCGTCGGCCGCGAAATCGTCCTTCCCGGCGAAGGGCTTCCGCGCGCGGCAGCCCGTGGGTGCAGCGGGCTCCCACGCGCGGGGCTCCCCGTAGCAAGGGCGCGCTGCAATTGGTTCGCACCAGCCGCAGCTCGGCGACAGCGCACCGCGCACAACGGCTGGCACCTAACAGCTGCTGCTGCTGCTGTCGGTGATGGCCACCGGCTGGCGGAGCCAGTCTAGCGCTGTGTCGAGCGCCGAGTGCCTTGCTGTTTCGGCCCACGGCAGCCCAGCTGCTACCGACAGCGCTTGGCATAGCTCCCACTCTGCGGACGCTGACCCGGTGGCTACAACCGCGGGCCAAGCCTCTGCCGGCACCGGGGAGCTGGCGTGCCACAGCAGCCACAGCACGGCACAGGCGGGCGTCGCGGGCGCGCGCGACGCCAGCAGCCGGAAGTGCGCCAGGCGGTGCAGCACGCTGTCCTTGAGGTCAACGGAAGTCACTATCGTTGGGCGCGGCGTTAGCGCGGGTGCCAAAGACGCACAGGCGTTTAGCGCTAGCTGCACCCACTCGCGCGCTGGCAGCAGGCCGGTGCAAACGTCGGAGGTGCACGGGCGAGCGAGCAGCCACAGCAACAGCACGGTCGCGAGCTGCGCGGGCGGCTGTGCCTGGCTGCCGCACACGTCAAGCAACGCCTCGGCCAAGCACAAGTGCCCGCTGCCGAGCCCACTAGCGGTCTTGAACGCGCCGCAGCCCAGCAGCGCGCTCGCCAGCCGCAGCCGCTCCTCTGCTGACTGGCACGAGCTGAACGCCGCTCGTAAGGTGCGGGCCGTTTCTTCGCTGCCCGCGTTCCCTCGTACTAGTCACACAGGCTGATGCTGCTCGAATTGTGGCGGGCGCGAAGACCGTAATTTCAACCACGTCGTGGCCGAACAGTCTGTGCCTGGCGCTGTCCACGCTGAAACAGCGCGTGCCGATCTCCTGCAGCTGCTGCGACTGCATTTTCGCCCTAAGCAGCGCAAGGCGCGACGCAAAATCCGTCACGAACCACTGGTTCGGCTCGCCTAGCGAGAACAGCAGCCACAGCCGTCGCGGGGTGTGCATGGAGGGGGGGCGTCTAGCACATATGCGAGACAGTACGTTTTCTACAGTGCATACAAGCTTTTTTTTTCTCCTTTTTTTTTCTCTTGTTTTTCCCCCTTGTGTCCCTCTTTTTTTTCTTGTTAGCTTTCCAAAACTGTGAAGAAAGCAAAAAATAGTTTGTGGTGGTACACGTCGCCGAGCAACAAAAAAAAAGACACCGAAAGAAGTACGCCCGAAAACAACATACAAGAAAAAAGGAACATAAAAAAGGGAGAGGGGGGGGGTAGCAGACGAAAAAAAAAAAGCAGAACACACATACAGGATGGTGCAGCAGAAACGAAAAAAAAAAGAATTAGGGTATGCACAGACAAAACAAAAACCCATGCATCGCCAGGAAACAAAACAAAAAAAAAGAAGAGAGCGCACGAAGTGTAGAGGGGGGGGGGGGGGGGCGACGACGAGGGGGATGGGGGGGGGGGGGGCGGGGGGGGGGGGGGCGCGCGCTCTCTTCTTCCCCCTCTCTCCCCCCCCCCCTTTTTTTTTCTTTCTGTCCATCGTTGAAGTTGTCAGGGCCGGGTGTGTGTGGAGGGGGGGGGGGGGTAGGGAGTATAGAGCAGCAAGGGGGGGTTGCAATGGCTAAAAGGGAAAATGGGCGGGGGGGGGGGGGGGGGTCCTTGGTGACATTCTTTACTCCAACCACGCGACTACGATAGCTAGAGGCAGGCAGGGCTTGGTGGCTAGGGTCGAGAGATTTTTTGGGGGGTTGAGGGGGAAGGAGTGAGGAGCAGGAATAGCAAATGAGGGCAGAACATACCCTGTTCTTAGGAAGGGAAGAAAGAGAGAGAGAGAGAGAGAGAGAGAGAAAGAGAGAGAAATGCATAGAATGGGGGGGGGGGGGCCGGGCCCTGGGCACGCACATCTTTCTACTCTACTCCTACTTTCCGCCCCCCCCCCCCCCATTACCGGGGCCAAATTCCTTTCCCTTCCCTCCATCCTCTCTCTCTCCGCTTCCTCTTGTCCTCGTTCTTTTCTTGAGAGGTTGTGTGCTGAGATTTGCGAGTTACAGAGAGTAGCGACATCGTGCCTTGCCTGGTGCACAAAAAAAAGAGGTGGAAGGGTGGAGGGGGGGGGGGGGGCAGCTGAGTATGGGCGGCGATGACTTTTTTGACCTCGTCCCTTTGCCTCACCTCCCCCCCCCCCTTCTCCAGCCGCCTGCGGCTAAATTAGCGAAACTAGACAAGAATGCAAATATTTGATAATAATAAAAAAAACAGTGCCTATTTGCAGCACGTGTTTGTATCTTCTGTATAAAAACAACAAAAAAACCTTGGTGAAAGGAGCACTGTTATATAGTATTTGTGTGTGGCAGAATTGCTTCGAACAGCAGGTGCCACGAAAGAAAAACCTTTCAAAACGACAGTGCCGCGTACGGGCTGTGAATTTTTTTTCGTTAAGCAGTCAAACATCTTTTTAGCTCCGTCTGATTCCATCTTTTTACGGGAATTGACGACAGCACATTGCAGGTATACGAAGAGCTCCTACATTTTGCTGTAAAAGCAAAAACGGATGTAAAACACTTCGGTAAATTCTTGGAATGCACAAGAAAAATACAACAGCTACTCTTGTACGAGAGGATAAGCGATGAAAGAACTTGGGTTGCAAGCACAAAATGTTTAGGCTTGGGTTATTGGCTAGCATTGATGACCGGCGGAACATGCTTTGTCAGCATTGTAGGCTTTTCAATTTACAGCTACCACGGCAACGGCGCACAGGCGAATAATTCACAGCAAACGAGGCTGCTGCCTCCCGTGATGCCGATGGCATCACGGTCGCCGCCTTTGATACAGTGTCCGTCGGTAGAAGAGTGCAATGCCTGTTAGAAATTCAGAGAGATGCGGATGAGGCATCTCCCAAATGTAATCCAATGGTTCGGGAACAATTTGATTGTTGTTTAAACAAATTGGATGCATTGATCAAGCAAGGATCGTGGAGCCAGAGCGCGGACTCCAGAGCGCAAGCCAGAGGGCCCCCGGGCGCGAGC
>WBZZ01005360.1:47500-64970 GCA_019918135.1 Paulinella micropora
CGCTCTGTGTCGAGCGATGATATAGAACTTTATATATTCTTCTTATACCAGCGGATACAAGGGGCATACGGGTCAAGCGGGGGAATAATACATATTGACTGATCCAGTTTAGATAGAGGGGTAGAATAGCGAGGGGGAGGAGAACAGGGGATAACAAATAGGGATAGTCAATAGGATGGATAGGATAGTCGGGGGTGGATGGTATAGTCAGAGGATAGAATAGTGAGAGGGGAGGGGGCACGGGACAGAAATGAGAAAGATGAAAAAGAAAGATGACGAGCAGAACGAGAAAGGGGACAACGGGAAAGCGGCAACTCTGACACTAGGGTGAGGGGGGCACCAGAGTGAGAATATTACACAGGGGGGCTGCGAAGGGGATCAAAGGGGGACATGAACCTTAATATTGGGGGGAGAAGGGATGGAGTGATGAATAGATAGGGGGTATGTATATCATTCGTGTTATTAGTTCCCAGGTTCGTTTCAAGCATAGCGTTTCAGAGCCGAAGGGGCCTTGGTGGGGGTAGCAAAGGTCCGGGGGAACCTTTCCTTGCCTACGTTACCTCTGGGCTGGGCGACCGGGACTACAGCGCACCGAGAGGGCATTATGAGGCTATTAAAAGCCAAAAGTATCAATTCGAGCATGACGTTGGGTTCGGCGTGACCGAGACGGAGGCGGCTTCAACACGTTGGGTTCGGCGTGACCGGGACGGAGGCGGGTTCAACACGTTGGATTCGGCGTGACCGAGACGGAGGCGGGTTCAACTCGTTGGATTCGGCGTGACCGAGACGGAGGCGGGTTCAACACGTAGGATTCGGCGTGACCGAGACGGAGGCGGCTTCAAATGTTGGGTTCGTGACCGAGACGGAGGCGGTTTCGACACCTTGGATTCGGCGTGACCCAGACGGCGGCTACTTCCGGGCACGGGAAGCGGTAACAACGTATGGATATCGATCGAGCGGCGGCGCGGCCCGGGGAGCACCGGATCGACGGATTCGACGGAGTCACGGAATCGGGAAGAGAAGACTCACTCGGGATAGTATAGACCGACACTAGGTCGGGGGGACGTTGAGTGACTAGGGGCCGGTTACAAGGAATTGAGGATAAAAGGCAAGTTGTGGTCTCAACGGAGGGGGATGAATTTTCAGGCATGGGGTGGCGGAAACCTGATTCAACGGGCGGCGAAGGGCGGGGATTGGAACATCAACGAAGCCTGGGGCATAACCGGGGAAATTAACCAAAATTTTACATAGTGTAAGTGTTGGCGTTTGGCCCAACCTACAATTTTGTTTAATTCGTTAATACGAATACGGCGTCGACCGTCACTCAGGTTCGTATTTGCATTTTATCCCGAGGTTGGTCGGCGGGGGCGTCAGTTCGACTCCTCGCGCGCAAACTGGCGAGCGCGCTCGGGGGGCCGGAGAAGGGATTATACCGGCCCACCCGGTATATAATGGCAATACTGATCGTTCCGGTCTGTCTGTTAACATTGGTCTGGAGATTACGGAGCCTACGGTGCCTACTTTAGGTATTCCTCAGTCTTCATATCGTTAGTAACAGTTATTTGTTTATTAAATATCCTACTATCGTATCAACTTTCAAATTTGAAAAATTTCTGCAAATCAATCAGTCATTCTGTGAACTTCGCCGGGACGGCCCGGACCGAGTTGGGAATATGGTAATTTTGTGGATCAGAGTTGTGACAGCCTGATGGACCGTGACGGTACGCAATCACTGTACGCAAAACACCGGAACTTCTCACAACTTTGTTGACGTCGTTCATTAAAACTACTGTTGGAACTAATAATTAATATTAATAATAGTTAGTTAACCGGCCGGCCGTATCGGAGTAACGGTGTCGTTAGAGCCATTACTTCGATCCGGACAGTCATGTTACTTTGCGCTCTGCGCTTCGCGCCTTTTCTGTTTTCTATTAAAGTTCTGTTACTGCAAACTGCGTTTGGTGAGAGTTCCAGATTAATATATTTAATAAAATTAATATATTATTCCAACAGGTTATCGAGCCTTGTAGTGCGAACTCTGTGTAAAGAACTTTAATCACCTATACACAGACTTGGTGGGCGTGCATCAGGCAGCCACCAAAAGAGTGTTAGGTGGACTTGCGCCAGGCAGTCACCCACAACAGTGGGCGTGCAATAGGCAGCCACTGTGATCTGTTCTGTGGTTCGACTAGGTACGAAATAGGTACTAGTATACCACAACCTCGCATTTATCCGTTTACCTCTCTTTCTATCCTAGCCGATAGAATTCCTTTGATAGTCGAATTTTTCTCCTATCTTCCGCCCTTTGACAGTCAATATGGCATACAATTCCACATTTGACTTAGCAAAACTAAAACTGGACCCTCCAAAGTTCTATGATGATAAACCAGACTGGGATTTGTTTTACCATACTTTGATTTCGATCATTGGTGTAACAAATCCACAAGTCTTGACTATCATCCCAGGCATGGAGGATCATCCGTTTACCAAGAACCTAAAATTACCCAATATCCTAGTTCCTCCTGGCTCTCCTATTGAGGATACCTTACACTCCCCAAGGGGTGAAGCGGGAGATCAAAGCAAAGTTAAGGAGGAAACAAAGGAGGGTGGGTCAATTAAGGTTGAGCCTACTGCAGACGAAGGAAAGCTGCTAAACCGGAAATCATAATACCTACTGAGCTGAAAAGCGAAGTTCCATTTGTGACCCCCGGAAGCAAGTCTAATCTTCCGTACGCTTCTCAACCTCAAGGATCTGCAAGGTATTATGAGGCAATCGAAAAACAAAAGTATGATTCCCTAAACAAAATCCTATTTGCCTACCTGCTCCAAATCTTGCTCTCATGATCGCAAAGTTATGATGATCATGAAGCAAGGTGGAACAGATGGGGTTGCTTGTCTCACAGCTTTGCAGAAGCATTATGGGGGCCTCGAACTTATCAAGTTTCAAGAGGACCAACAAACCATCTACTACTCGTACCCCAAAAAGGTTAAGGAAGTAAGTACATAGCTTGCTACATACCTCACGATAATTGATAAGCAAGAGAAGAGGATGAAGGCACCCATCCCTGTCCCCATGAAAGCTGATATGATCATAAACAAATTAAAACATTTAACCCCTTTTAAGACCTACGGGGAGAACCATTGGCAAGCTTTGCTTCCTCATCAACGACCCCCTTGGGACGAATTCCTCCAGATTATGGAGCAAATCGCCCAAGGGAGTGTGTCGATGACTAGGATGCAAAATTTGTATGGTACTGGATCCGGAAACTCACGGTCTGACCCTATCACTGTTAATCTAGTAGGAGGACAGAAGAACAAAGGCAGGATTAAGTGTTATAATTGTGAAGGTGATCATGTTATGAGGGTATGTTTCGTCCGTTGTCTCCTCAAAGACTGCCCACGAGATGGGTATGATCCTAACAACTGCCCTATAAGGAGGAAGGCAGGAGCTATTGCTACTCCCTCTCATCTGATAGAAGGTAGTCAGAAGGGCAAAAGTAGTGAGAGTAGTAAGGCAGAAGGGGAAGGAAGGAAGGGCAAGGACAAGATGGAGAAGAGAAAGAAGAAGGGAGAGAAGGAGAGACGGAAGCTCAAAGCTACAGATTTCATCAAGAAGAAGAAGACCATCAGTCTGAATGCTGGTGGGTCTGACTCTTCCTCTTCGTCTTCATCATCTGAGGAGGACGTAGAAGACGAACCAGACCTCACCGGATTGCAGTCTGACGATCATTCTTCATCTGATGAAGATACAGGGAGTGAGGGAGAGGAAGTAGATAGGGTAGGGCATATCAATCATATGTCTGCTGTCAATGTTGTAGAAAGGGAAGAGGAGAGTGGGGAGAGAGGAGAGGATGTTCATGACAACACCACACCACTACCTCTTTTTGCCACACCACACACACCAGCCATTCATATGATGGAGAGGGAGGACGACAATGATGGGAGACAGACCATAGCAACCTCACCACAGCTACCCCACCATCACCTCTTTTTGCCCCACCACTTACGCCACCCAGTGCACATACGACAGGGAGAGTGGGTGCAGACAGAAGCCCTGCTAGGTACAACCACAATGTGGCGAGGAGAGAGGGGGAGGCTACACCAACACATGTCACTCTTCATCCCACTCGTAATGTTTCTCAAACACGTATCCCCCCACTTAGTGAGAACAATTTTGTAAACTCTCTTGACATGGCAGGTGACCCCACCCCTCTGGGGGTGATCTACCCCTTAGAGGATGGTTGGGGGCTCCGCCGTGCCAAGACAGGTTACAGAAAAGTCCTCATTAAAAACACCAACCCATTGCATATTAGAGAGGTAGATGGCCCACCACTCAACCTCCATGCCAAATATAGCCTACTAGCTGTCACGTACCCAATGGCAAGCAGTGTGAGGCTATTGCAAAGTCAGGTTTCAGGTGTTCATGGAAGTTAGGTGCGGCCCGGTTGGGCGTGGAGGGGGGGGCGTGTGCAGAGAGATTAGGAAAGGTTTATGAGTTTTGCTCATGGCACATTGGTGAGGAGAAGAAGAGGGGAGCTATCTTAGCAGGGTACAGACAGAAACTAAGAGAGGGATTTGTTCCCCCCCCCCCCTGACTCTTTTATGCTTGTACCTATGTCCCTTCTGTCTACCAAGTGGGTGAGAGCGCCAGACCAGAAAGACAGATCTTCTACCCAGAAAGGCAGCTCTTCTATCCCACAAACTCCCCTCATCTGCCCTTCTTCAACGTCCACACAAGACGTGGGGGAGGTCATGGGAGGGGTCTCGAGAAGGGAAAGGTTAAGTCCGTTGTTGCACCACCCCTTGCCGAGGTAGAGGCGGGATATCAAGGGGGAGAATATGACGAGCAGGGAGATATAGCTTGGTACTATGACGACAAGAAGAAGACTAAAGTCGTTGTAGGGGGGAACGGAGAGATTCCCCCCCCCCCCCCATGACGAACTAAAGAGATTTTTCGCCGCGTTAGCAAGGGGAGCAAGTGGTTTGACAGTTAAGGATACCCTTATAACTAGGTCGGACGGAGAAGTCGATGACTTCTACAATGACCTCTTCTTTACTGTCCGTGATTGCGTCATATCTATGGCGATTAAGCATAATAATCACTTTGCTAAAGGCATGGTAGCTTCTTTCCCCTTTCTGACGGAAGGTGCGACAGACTACGAGGAAGCAGAAAAGAAAAGGATTGGACAGGGGGAACCGTCCCCTATAAGCCCTATCTCTTCTCCTGCTGCCCCTGTAGGCCCTACCGTACCTCAGACGCCAGAAAGTATCATTCCTCAATCCCAGAGCACTTCCCAATTGGGTACGGGAACAACGCCCGACACGTCAGACACCTGCACTATCATAATGGTTGAAAGCCCTGAAGCCAACAGTGAGGGGACCTTTGAACCTGACCACATGATGTGGGTGGACGACAATGGGGCTAGCGAGTCACAGTCTCCTCACAAAGGCTCATTCGTTAAGATGAGGTTGGAACCCCAGAAATTCAGAATCGCGAAAGGTAGCCTTAGGACTGAATACAAAGGAAAAATCCAAATGCACCTTTCGGCAGCCTATGGGGAGGAAGTGTGTGTATATGATTCACATTCTACTTATATCCTCATCTCAAATATGGGTTAGTGGCCACCTCCGTGTGGGTCAAGAAAAAGCTTGCAGTTGTTCACCAGAACAACCAAGTTATCGTCTTGAAGGAGCCTATCCATATACGGGAGGAGCAGATCGTTGCGAGGGGGTGGTCCCTACAAAACAATCTCTCAGTTTTTGATCCCCCTGGTATGGCTCCACTCAACCCGAATGAGTGGTACGATCCCATTGCCCTAAACAAACAGAACGTGAAGGTCGAGAGCGGTGATTCGTCACCCTCGACCGTCACATTCTGACTCCCCCCTATCTCAGAAAGCATCCCTACCCATATATCATGATGTCTACTGTAATAAGTCAACATGTATGTGTGGGTGGCGATGTGATGAGATGAAGTCTTATGTTCCCTTTTCACATGAGACTGAAAATGAGAGGGGCGAATATATAGGGAGAGGGATAGGGTTAGCATGTTGCTCTGTCATGCCGGATGATGAGAAGTGTGATATATCTATGCATGGGCATGAGCATGATGCTAAATGTCGTATGGATAGGGCATTACACCGTAGTTAAGCCCCATAATGCTGAGTGCATTCACGCCACTGTTTTCCACCGAATGTGCAAACATAGAGGTGTGAAAGCAATGGAGCGAATGTCCCAGTATATGGGAGTTAAGATAGTGGGTTTGACGCATTATGAAGTGCGAATATTGCCTTCGCAACAAAATAAAACGTTCCCCACATTTCAAATCCAACCACCATATAGTAGAAAGCCGCCCTGGAGTACACCTATCAATGGATACCCAAGGGTGGTGGAATACTATATCGTGGGATGGAAAGAAATACAAGTTCACTATTAAATGCCTTGCGTCGAACTTCGAGCTAGACTATTATTTTAGACACAAGAACGAGTTCTTCTCTTGTTTCCTAAAGGCCATTGCATATTTTGAAAGGCACACCGGAAGCAAAGTGAAGTTCTTAACTTGTGATCAAGAATATGGTCTTTACAAGGAATTCAGGAATCGGCTTGATGTAAACCAACCAATTTTCCTAGAGGCTCCAACTGGGGAGAAGCAAGCAGTCGCCAAAGTAGAGCGCTCGCACCAAACAAATGGTGGACCGGCGCGCCCTTTACTTAGCGACTCTGAGCTTCCCCCATCTTTTTGGACTGAAATGGAAAAGAATAGTACTTACATCAACAACCTACTACCTATCTCACAAGGCCCTTTCCGCGGTAAGTCACCTTACGAGGGTGATTCACAACAGAAAGCCTTACCTACATCACTTGCGGCCCATCGGATGTGCTGCTGTAATGAGAGTCAAGGCGAAGAGAGGGAAAAGTGAGAGGGGAAGGAGGGTTGTATTCCTAGGGTACGAGAGGGACACCGGTTACTATAGGGTCTATGACCCTGTAGCACGGGTGATCCATGGGAACGTAAGAGACGTAGTTTTTGACGTTTGAAAGCTAGGCAAGAGAGAAGCTTCCAAAAGTTTAGAGAGCACCGGGGGGGTTTAGCCCATGTTCTCGGTGAGTTGGGATAATAACACAACCCTCACCAAAACTACTGTCTCTCATACTCCTACTCGTACGTCGGAAAAAGCCACTCCTGATATGGGGGCGACCAACTCTAAAGATCCCGCTACAATGGAGGACCGACCCTCCCCCATTGAAGTGGTGATCCCTAAAGTTGACGCCCCGACTGGTACCGATTTATTACCGCACCACTCTTCTTCTCCTGCCCAGGGTAATGAGCAATCAGGCAGGAAAGCGGATGAGGATGTGAGTGAGGACGAGGGGGAGAAATCTCCCCGACCTATCACTTACAGTCCCAACTACGCTTTTATGCTGGATCTCATTCCCCCCAGTCCTGTCATTGAGACAAGAGGCAGGGATTGGGATGAGGAGAAGGAGAAGCACAGGAGAGGCAAAGATGTTATGACGAGGGGCAGAAAGCCTAAGGAGAGGGTTGTGCTGTCGGGGAAACACGTCAAGATTCCCGCGCCTATGTGGGGAGAGGGTTGGGCTAAACAAACTTACGGAGAGCAGTGGGAAACAGCTATCCGTAAGGGTGTTACGCTCGGGCCCTCCGCCCCCGTCGTGCGAAATTCAAAGCGTTTTCCCGCCCACCATGTTGCTTTTGACGATGGGGTAACCGATAAAATCATAGACTCAGAAATCATTAAGTACGAGTACGCTGAGGAATGGCGAACGGTACCTAATAATTCTAAGTCCGAATCGGCGGATTCTAACACTGTTTCAGAGTTTGAATTCGTCGAGGGGGAGAGAGAACGGATTACCACCGAAAAAAGCCAACATGGGAAGGAGTGGAGATCACATGAGCAAGGCCTTATCTCAGTTGAGAACATCATACCTGGGGGTAGAACTAGAGGGAGTCATATCTCTTATGCGCGCGAGAGCAAAGGATAGATTATTGTCTAGTTAGCCAACAGACCCCCGAGTTTCCTGTTTCTCAGAAGCCTAAGGATAGGAGGCAGGCTAGGGAGAAGGAGGTGAAACAGCAAGAGGAGCTGAAAGCCTTTGAATGGTGCAAAAAAAGTAAGGCACGGAGGTCTGGGTCACCGATCATTCCTCTTAAGTGGTTAGACTCGGTGAAACAACAAGGAACCTCTGAGGAATTCCACAAAGCAAGGATCACCTTAAGGGGTGACTTGCTCAAAGCCGGGTTGCAATATGACCCCAAGAAGACATACTCACCTACCGCACACCATAGGACCATCCTTCTTATTATTGCCTACGCAGCCTGTTTTGGGATTGACCTTTGGCTCATAGATTTCACCACCGCATACTTGCATGCCAAGATGCCTTATGACATCTACGTTAAGCCCCCTCCCGGTTTTGAAAGACCAGGGTTTATTTGGCTCCTGAAGAAAGCCCTGGATGGACATCCTGAATCCGGACGGTTGCGGCACGACCTCTTATCGCATGAGTTGGTAAGTAAGCAACGGTTTGTGACCTTCACAGACCGTGCTTCTTTTGTCAAACTTCAGGGTAGTCTCAAGTCCAATCAACTCTTATCCTTTCATGTGGACGATGGGATACACGCAGCATCCCAGCGCGCACACGAGGGATTAGTGGAGAGCCTAGAGAAGCATGGGTTTAGATGCAAGAACCTCGGGAAAGCGACCGAGTTCAAGAACATTCAGATCATTCAGACCGATAAAGGGATCTTGTCGCATCAGAGGAAATACGAACTCCTCATTTTAGGGGAACTTGGATACTTGGAGAAGATACCTGCTAAGACCCCTTTCACTTCTGAAAACCCTGCCCCTCTAAAGAAAGGGCACAGGCTCCTTGCATATGACTTGAGATGTCTCATCGGCATGCTTATCTTTGTCAGGCCGTTCACACCCGTCCCCTGCTAATCTGCCCGTTGAGTATAGCTGCGAAATCACAAGTCCCTAATCCCGATGTTTCGTATGCTATGCTACACCGGATGTTCCTTTGGATCCTTGTCCCACGCGCTCTTTTCTTTCGTAGAGGGGACCGCCGGCTTTTGCAATACCTCAACCGCCTTTGCCAACTTGCCAAGTCTCCAAAGTCATGAGGACCATCTAGGGAGTCATCCGCGGCTATGAAGGCTATTGGTAAAATCCCCACAGAAAAGTATGGTGTCAATCTATTGGGCGGGTCGCAACTAGACGAGTTCACCGTCCCGGTAATAGCCAACATCGACAAGATCGTAGCGGACAACCCATTGGTCAGATTTGTCCACTCAGACTTCGCGGGGGATAAAAATCTCCCGTAAGTCTCGATCGGGGTTTATCTTTCTTTTCAACGGGGCTCCCATAGCCTGGTTTTTGAAACTGCAGCCTGTCATCGCAGAATCCACGCTTGAGGCAGAAACCGTATCGGCTAACGAGGCCGTAAGGGAGTTATTGGCTTTGAGGCAAACCTTACGTGATATGGGGATATGCCTTGAAGGACCTACTATCCTTGCAGACAACGAGGGAGCTTTAACGTTGTCCGAGAGGGGTTTAGGAGAATCCCGAACCAAACATATTGACGTTAGGTACCATTTCCTTACTCGGCTGGTTAAAAAAGGAATAGTCAAACTTTTCCGGGTATCTTCCGAAGATAATCTTGCGGACATTTTTACCAAGATCAATTTCACGCACGAAAAATTTAATGTCCTAGCAAACAAAGTCTCGTTAATCGTGGACAAGAGGTGTATGATTCGCTTCGGGATTGATTTCTCGCATTTTGCGAAATAATTAAGGATTTATCATATATCCGTATTTTATGGGCCATTATACATATGTATTATCTATAAGTCGCGATTTTAAATTTACGCATACGTATACGTTAAGAGGGGAGTGTTGTAGGTACTGGGTCTACCTCCGCCGGGCGAAGAGAGTAATTGGGGAAATACTGGTGGACTCTTTCTTTTGTTCGCCATTTCTATATCCTTCTCCGCGCTCATCTCCAAGCCCACTCCCACGCACATATCCAAGTTTGTCTTTGCGCCCGTCCGTCTTCGCTACGTATCTCGAATGGATCCGGGGGCTAGTGGGGGGAATCAGATTAATTGTACTTTTGCGTAATATTTAATTCATTTATCATATATATATACATATATACTGTAACTAAGCCAACTGAGTTGGAGGCTTGTGATGACAGTCGGAGGGTCGTTGATCGTCTCGCAACACCTTCGGGTGATTTATCGTTTCGAAAGACCTCGGCAACTGTCTCCTAGCTGTACCAGAACATAGTTGGATAATTTCTCTTCATATACCCCTTACGGGAAGCGCTGTCATTTTTTTATAGTGCTCATATATACGTTAATATATGATGAATTGACATAGTTGCATAACTATCATATTTATATGTTATCATATCTATCCTGTATCATATTAACATATACTCATGATGGAATGTTTCATGTGTCTGGTTTACATAATGTTATCATCCGTTACCTAGGGATATGTGTTAAGCGATAAAGGGTGGGTAGGACACTAATCTTCTTCTCCTCAGGTAGGCCCAATCAGATTGCGGGGTCGCTGCCTTCTATGTAGTCTAACCGATACATACTTGCCATGTTTCACAGATAGTAATAGTGGTCGTAACATATATTAGGACCTGTTACTGCATAATTTACTTTGTTCCAGGGGGAGTGTTGGAACTAATAATTAATATTAATAATAGTTAGTTACCCGGCCGGCCGTATCGGAGTAACGGTGTCGTTGGAGCCATTACTTAGATCCGGCCAGTCATGTTACTTTGCGCTCTGCGCTTCGCGCCTTTCCTGTTTTCTATTAAAGTTCTGTTACTGCAAACTGCGTTTGGTGAGAGTTCCAGATTAATATATTTAATACAATTAACATATTATTCCAACAACTACTTATTCAAGTGATTGAATATTATTACTGTGGACATTCAAGTGGCAAAACATTCAACTTGTGGACATCACCCCCCGAATTATCCGGTAAAAAACTTATTTATAGATTTCGTCTGGCCGGACACGTCTGAAATGCCAATTTGATCCTGGTCTTTTGGCGGCTTTTTGTCTTTGCGTCACTGAGCTAATATAACGAGACATCATTCTCTTTTTTGAGGACTGTGTTTGGTTATATTACCGACTTACTCTTCCATTGAGCTATCGTTGGGGATAGTACATTTGGAGTCCATAGCTAAAGGCTGATTTTCTTATCTGTCGTACAGACATCAGATAAGCACAAATTTATTTTTCGCTGATCTGTCGCACAGACATCAGACGAAAACAAACACTCCTACTCATCCTCAAACAAAAAAAATACAAACAAGCGATCAATTTGTCACAAGCTGGCATAACCTTTAGCCCTTGTGCACATTTGGCTTCTGTGTGCTCTTCTACAAGACACCAGACCACACCTACTCCACTCCCTCTTGCTGCTTGCATAAAGCCAAGTAGGACAAGTGCGAAACAAACATCAGACAAACACACAGACAGAGGAAAAACAAGCAAAGCACTCCCACTCTCTGTTCTGAACCATTTTCCTTGCATTTTCTCTGCAGAAACCAGAGGAGATTACACATCTCTCACACAAGAGCAAGACAAATATCGAAGCACTGTCCGACGACAGACTGACTTCTACAAAACAGCTCTTTTGACCAAACTATCGTTATCTCTGTGTAGGGCCTGACGCCCCATAACTATTTCAACAGAGAAAAGGAAGATGGAGAAGAAGGTTGCATAGAGTGATAAGAATAACAGAGGAAAAAAAGAAAAAAAAAAGCAGACGTGACTCTCATAACATAAGATGGAAGACGAGAATGAGCAGGCTGGTGTGACACCAACTGATTATGGTCCTAGTGAGGGAGGAGAGGAGCAGGAGACTCAGTACTAAGAAGAGAGGGGGGATAGAGATGGAGAGGAGAGAGAGGAGTATACGTATACAGCCGATGTAGAGTCGACAGGGGGGGGGGGGGGTTAATGCACAAGAAGCGAGTGCAGGTCAGACTGGAGGATCTCCATTGACAGAGGCAGAGAGAGAGAGATGGAGGATGTTGGCCAGAATATCCCAAATACATGGGAACAGTTGGCTACATATGATGATGAAGAGTCCTTCTTCCTTAACTACCCAACCTATTATAAAACACACATCTACATTCCTTACGAGAAAAGGAATAGACCAGGACAAGGTCAAAGCAACCTCCTGATCGAAATTTCCGGCCTTGCGAAGCCTCTCTTCAACAAAGTGAGGTTTGAGCACGAAAGAGTGCCATTGCAGGATATCAAGTATGGCGACACTCTTACACTGTGCGACATATACGACATATCTGCAACACTCTACGCTGCTGTGCTCGTTGCGGAATTTTATGAACGCACAAACATACAGTGGAAAAATAAACGCACAACTGCAGCATGGCTGTCTGTCTTTGGTGTCCCCACTGATATCAAGAATCTAGAAAGAAAGTTCGAAGGTAGAAACCAAAGTGGCATTGAGTTTGCACTTGAGGCTTTTGTAACTGCCTTCACACGGGCTTACAACGAAATGTACAAAGCACTGAAAGACAACACAAGGCAACATCCTGTTTACGAGGAGGTTGACCAGTCTTGTCAGGTGCTTGAACGCCTCACACAACTCCATAAGGGCCTCTTTGAGGGGAAGGAGCAAAAACCAACATGGAAACAATGGGCCCACACGAAGAATCACACTCTCATTAAAGGCCCTCTCACAACAATCCCAAATAATAACAGAGCTGATAAGTCTTCCATGAGAGAAAAGGCACACTTCCTCTCTAGTGCCACAGGGCTTGCACAGTTCGTAACTCATCTAGCACGACAGGTGAAAGAAGAAGAGACGAGACAGAAAGAGGAGAAGGAGCAGAAGGAGAAGATAGCTGTGGCAATGGCAGTAGCACGGGTGGCTCCACAGCCAACGGCTCCACCTACCACATCTAACCCAGCTCCCAAGAAAGCAGGAGGAGGACCCACAGGAGGAGGACCCCAAGGGGGAGGGACAGTAATTAACTTGACTGACTCCCAGAAGAAAAAGCAGGCGCTGCAGGCAGCCCTAACTAAAATCAAAATTGGGGGAGGGGGCCTTAAGCTCTATGCTATCACTGCCAATGAGGCTGACACAGAGAAGACCCTCATGACTAAGCTCAATGAGATGGACAGATGCTTCCATCAAAACCAGTGTGAGGTGGAGCAGGAGTATGAAGTCCTAGAACATCTCTGTGATCGATCCCTCCTTGGAGCTGGTTTTGATCGTATAACTTACGAGAAGTACAGAGGAGAGGAGGAACTAGCAAGGAAAGGTGGACATGCAGAGATGAGTTGTACTCTGGCCATTGCTGCCCTCATTCGATACTTTAAGGCAAGTGGATACCAACACTTGTGCACTGGCACATTGATTGGGTTTGAAATTTTCGACTTAGTATCGGAGCAGTTGCAGTCTGTCACTCAGCTTGCATCTGTCTTAACAAATGTGGGCACCCAGTACACTCTCTTTTATAACCACAAAGCCATACTCATATATTTTCTCAGTGCTTTGCACGTCTACAACAAAAATAAGCTCACACTGCTCATGCAAGACTGCAAAACCTTCGACAAGGTAAAGCACTTGAACTTTTTGGAGATGAGCGTCTTTGAGGCCTCGACTAAGGCCGTGAGCCCAAAAATGTTGTGGACCGAAGTAATGACCGCTTGTCAGAGGCTCGACAGCCAGACAGCATCCTTGATCGGTTCTGCATCGGCTTCTGCTCAACCGCAAGCCGCACATACGCAACGATCTCTAGGAAAGCGACCAAGAGAGAACAGTCGTGAAGCTAACACACCTTGTATTCGTTGGTGGGCACGGGCACAATGCTTCAAACACACAAATAAGAAATGCCCGTACAACCACGATGTCGAGGACACCCGCATCCGAAACACACTCCTCAAGAACGTACGGTCGGACGAAACCAACACCGTCACCGTTCTGCGCCGACTGTGCAAGGATCAGGGGTGGAAATTACAGGATGTCGCGGACCATGACCACGAATTAGCTGACGCGATCAATTCTCTTTTCGCTAGAGATGATCAGAAGACGGCAGCCATAGAAGCCGCAAGTAGAGGAAGAGGTGGAACACGAGGAAGAGGAGGAGGGAGAGGAATCAATCGAGGAGGAGGAGCCCCTTTCGCACGAGGCACATACACTCGCGGGGGGAGAGAGGATGTGAGAAGAGGAGGAGGAAGAGGTGTATTTCAAGGTAGAGGAGGAGGAAGATGGGTTAGCCGAGGTGGATACGGCAGCGCAGAGCGCCCGTACCACAGAGATGGGGGGCTGGGCAGACGGCTCGAGCTCAAGCTCGAGTTCCTCAGCACCACAGGCCTATGCGACATCAGGCGCAACCACTACCGACACTGATGCCGACTCAGGTAACAGATTTGAGGTAGTCCAATGACTAGAGAAGGAAGGAGAAAACAGAACAACATTCATTGCACGATACACCGTTGTGCAGGTCCCAACCAAGGGTACCAGTGAGTCTAAGAGCCCACAGCAGGCCACAGACCAACTCAAAGGTAGTACAATACCAGTACACCCATCACGACAACAAACAGTGCATGCTGCTAATAGGCAGGCGAGTAAAGCGCTGACAAATAGAAAGCAGGCGGGCCTGTCGCAGCCACAGCCGAAGAAAGTAAGAATAGAACCGGCAGTTAATCTTATCAACTTGCCGAGACAGACAATAGACAAGGAGGATGGAGGACATCAACCTCTCCTCACGGTCTCAAACAGAGAAAGCAAGGACAATCATCCTTCGCCTGTGAACAATACCCAAAAAGACATTACAAAAACGGCGGAAAGGGAGGAGGAGGCGAACCTCGAGAAAAGGATACAGATTTTAGAGCACAAGCTCCTTGTATTGGCCTTAAAAAGTCACCGGCCAGACGCTTTATGCTATACGAACCTTTTTTGTGAAACATTAAATACCTTTATAAACGTTGGTAATGATACTATGGCGAATATTAATATTGTCGGCCAGAAATTTACTACGAAACACCATGAGTGGTTAGAAACTAATATGAAAAAATCATCTGGCACCTTGAAAGGAGTTAGTAGTCGGACGGACATAACGGGCATCATCACTTTAAATTTTAAATTGAAATCCGGACGAGTATATCGAGTGGACTTTTACGTTGTCCCCGAATACCACGGATCTGTTCTTTTGTCGTACGACCAACTGGTGACAATGAACGTAGTGATTGATTGCGCCGCCAAAAGAGTCATATACGGCGTAGAGCCAGGAGAAGAATATACTGTCGACTCTCTCCATGCTATTGACTCATACGAGGCCCTACACCTAGGGGTAGCATCGGAAGGGAAACAGGTGGCCATTACACACGCATATGAGGCATATATGCCAACGGACGCGGTGTCTAAAGATGGTTCAAACCTGTCAGACAAGAGAGAGGCGGAGGTCTATACGGCTACAGTCTCTACACCATGGGATAAAAAGTCGATAGACGATCTCATTGAAAAGAGGAAAGAGGAGATTATATGCATGGGAAAAAGGTGCCCATCGTTGGCGAGATTTGAAGAAGGAGCAGGGGCCGATGTATATATTACCAACGGGTATTGCTTTCACGTAAAGGTGGAAGAGAAGGACAGACAGGAGTTTATACCGAGGAGAAGGGGACGACTCCCTGATATCCCGGCAGAAGATATTAAAAGCTTTATTACCGAATTCTGGGGTGACGAGCCTACGTGGCCGCGCTCACTGACAGAAGTGAAAAAGTGCCTGCGCACTCTTTTTGAAAATAATAAACCATATACGGTCATACTCCCGTACAATGAGAAGGCGATATGGGCGCAGGAGATACGGGACCGGCTTATTGATCATCCGATACCGGTGCCCTCACGGAAGCAACACTTAGTGGTGGCTTGTCGTCTCGGGACTCGTGAGCAGAGCAGTGCATACAAGCGGAAGCTCAGAGACCAGGACAAGTTGAAATTGATTCCTCAAGCATTCACATGCTTCGATGGTTTCTACATCCGAAAAGCTCCGTTGCAATATGCGAGATTAATAGATATGTTGGTAGGTCTGGCGGAGGACGACGAACCAGACACTGCCACATATGAAAAGACGGGAATGGACGATATATCAGAAGAAGAGTTGGGCTTGGAGGAGGACAGAGCACCCCTCAAGCATCAAAAGAGAATGTCAGAGGAGGAGTTTAAGGTGGCGATAGACGAGAAATTGGCAGAAGGAGCAGGTACAGAGAAGGAGAAAGAGGTTTTGAAAGAGAGATTGAAGGCGAACAAAATGATTTTTGACCCCCCTCAAGCGGGAGGTGTCAAGCCGGAAGACTTCACCGCGGTTGTTTGTAAAATACCAGGTGCTGAGCCTTCACCGGCGCCACGACGGGCAAATCTGAGTATACATGAAGCAAAGATCGCAGAAGAACAAGCACGGCAGTTACTCGATAAGGATTTCATTGAGAGATCGACATCTCCAATAGTTTCCCAACCGAGACTGGTGCCTAAACCGGGAGGAGAATGGCGCTTAACGGTTAACTATGCCCGCGTCAATAAAATTTTAGAGGAGGAACGAAATCCATTACCTACTCTTGAAGAAGGAAGGCGAGTATTGCGGAACGCCAAGCTATACTCAGTCATTGATCTGAAGAATGGCTTCTGGCAAAGTCCACTGGATGAAAAGTCCAGATGGCTGACTGCATTTGTAGTAGGAATGGAGATATATCAGTGGAAAGTACTTCCGATGGGACTCAAACAGGCCCCGGGACTCTTTCAGAAAGCGATGCAAAGCATGCTGAGTAGCAAATATGATGACCAGACAGAGGGAGGTTTCATGAGGAGAAGAGGACAGAAGGCGGGAGAGTACGCATTTTGTTACATCGATGACATTATCGTGTACTCCAATACGATGGAAGAGCACATCGACCATCTAACAGACATTTTCAGGCGTATCAAACTATTTGGCCTGAAATGTAATTTGAAGAAATGTCAACTCGCAAAGACAAGCGTGACATATTTGGGGTACGAAATCTCTTACAATAGAGTCTCGATATCCAAAGAGAAGAGGGAGGAGATCATGAGCCGGCAGAGGCCGAATAATCGCACAGAGCTGCACTCATTTCTTGCGATGGCGCAATATTACGCCAGTTCATACCCAATTGGGGTGCAACTCGGGCTAAGTTGGAGAGAATGATCGACTTCGGTGATTTTGAGAAGTGGGATGATGAAGCCTTAGAAGCGTACAACACGCTCAAAGATCTCATCT
Organism: Paulinella micropora; assembly: GCA_019918135.1. Classification (NCBI taxonomy): domain Eukaryota; phylum Cercozoa; class Imbricatea; order Euglyphida; family Paulinellidae; genus Paulinella; species Paulinella micropora. Next base: position 64,808 of record WBZZ01005360.1, read on the forward strand.
ATAAAGATCCGAAGGATGGCGGACTCGTGCTGATGATGCCCGACTTTTCGAAGCAATTCGTAGTCGACACAGACGCATCAAAGTTCGCGATCGGCGCAGTCTTACAACAGGAAGATGAGGAGAAAAAGTTGCGCCCGATCATGTTTATAAGTAGAAAGTTGTG
>WBZZ01005361.1:0-24263 GCA_019918135.1 Paulinella micropora
TAGCGCAGCGCGGCGGGCAGGCGGTACGCGCTGTACAGGGACAAGTACTCGCCGCGCACGCCGGGAGCGGCGAGGGGGGCGGCGTTTGGCGTTGGCGCTGCAGACACAGCTAGTGCACGCGGGCGAGGGGTTGGTGTAGCTGCCCTCCGCGCTGGACCAGTTACTGTAAGCACCTAAGCTCAGGGGCCGGTACGCCCACCAGCCGTTGGACGAGGCGACCGGTAGCCAACCGCGCCACGGCTGTGGAGGGTCGGCGTAGGTTAGCAACCCCACCGAGCCCGGCGGGGTTGCGACGAGCCCTGGCGGGCACTGGCAGACGAAGCCCCCCATCGTGTTGACGCAGTTCTGGTCTCCGCGGCAGTTGTGAGTGCCCAGCTGGCACTCGTCCACGTCGTAGCAGGTGCTGTCCTGCTCTAACAAGCTGATGTCGAGCCGGCCGAGCGCTGCCTGTGTCGTGCACTGCGCCTGCCCCTGGCCTGCGGTGCCGGGCAGGCGCTGGTACGCGGCGGGCAGGATGATCCGGAGCTTAGACCAGTATTGGCCTCCCAGCACCAGCGCGCCAGGCTCCAAGAAACGCACGGCCAGGCTGAGCCCTTCGTTGCTGCTTTGGGGGGCACCCCAGCTGCCAGAAGCATACAGCGTGGTCCAGTTCAGACCGTCGTTGTTGGAGCCCACCACGCTCAGCGCCGCTAGCCAGTACAACGGCCCCTCCGCCCACGGCTGGTAAGGGAGCAGTGACAGGGCCCTGACTCCTGCGCGTCGGGGCTGGGCGCCAGCGGGGGGAGTGAGCTCCAGGTACTCGCCGCGCACGCCGCCTGGCTGGCCGTCGACGTTCAGCGTCAGGGCCGCGCTGGCGGTGGCGTTGCCGACGCAAGTGAGCGAGCCCGCGTTGCTAAACTCGTTGCTGTACATGCCCGCCGCGCTGACCCAGCCGGTGACAGCACCGGCGGTGGTGCTATTGCTGCTGGAAACTTTCAACAGCCAACCTTCGAGTGTGAGTTCGGGGGCTGGCCGGGCAGCCTGCAGCGTGTACGCAGCCTGTCCCCACGCGTAGCCAGAGGGGCAGGCCTGAGACGGAGGAAAGCTGGGGTTGGAGCTGTCCGGCCCCCACCACGACGAAGACGACGAAGACGACCAAGAAGATGACGAATCCTCGGGAGACGACCACGGCGGCGAATCAGTAGGAGGCCAAGACGCCGAGGACGAAGAGTCGTTCGTTACCACAGTCGTCGTCGTCGTCATAGGCTCACTAGTAGTAAAACTAGTAGAACTAGTAGAAGTAGTAGCATTAGTAGTAGTAATAGTAGTAGTAGTCGAAGTAGTAGTCGAAGTAGTAGTAGGAGTAGGAAAAGGAGGAGGTAGAGTGGGGGGCGTCGACGTGTCCTCAAAAAGACCAGCGCGCGAGGCGTTGGCCGGCACTCCCCAGCCCGCGACTTGGCTGTGGTTCGCAAAGCGGTTGGCGCCAGCAAACATAAAATCCAAGCTTTGCAGGTTCGGTGCCCGCCAGCTGCTGAGGTCAGCATCGAAGTTCTGCGCGCCCGCAAACATATAGCTCGTGTCCCGTAGGCTCCTTACATCCCACGCCAGCCGCTCGGCCCGTAGCTCGGCCGCGTTTAGAAAGGCGCCGCTCGCGTTCCGCAGGGATGACGTGTTCAGCTCATCCAGACCCGGAATCTCGGAAGAAACGCAGCCCGCAAAGGCCAGCGCCAGGCTTGTCACGCGCGACGTATCCCAGCCCCGCACGTCGGGCGACACACCCGGCGACCAAGCCGCCAGCCCCGTCAGGTCCTCAGCGTCGCGCACCCGCAGCCCCGCCAGGCTCACGCGCAGCTCCCCGAGCTCCGCAAAGGAATAGCTCCAGTTGCGCACCAGCTCGGCGCCCTGCAGCTCGGCCAAGGGCGGTAGCTGCAGCAGCTCTTGCGCGCGGTAGAAATGTTGCCCGCCCTCTTGCGCGGGCCGCAGCCCACCCCACTGCAGGATTCGACGTATTAGGGTTGAGTTCCCGTTGCGCGCCCGCCACTCAAGCGACATGGCCCAACCGCTCACCACGCCCCTGACGCGCACCTCGTACGTCCCCGTCCGCGCGTACTGGTGCCGGCACCAACCGTTCTCGGCGGGGCACACGCTGTTCGTTCCGTCCCCCCAATCAACCTCGTACTGCCCCCCGGGGGGCAGACCCTGAGGTTGCTGTAGCAGCATTCGTGCTCGTCTCCTCGTGCCCCGAACCGCCGGAGCCCTGGCTGCAGGCATTTCCAAAAAGCCATCGGCGGTCTTCACTGTAAATACCAACGTGTCCGGCCTTGGTGCCCTTTTCCAGCTGCACCAGAACGGCCCCGGGCTGTGCTGTGTTGTACCCAGCACAGCCATATGCCTAGTATCAACAAGCTAGGCCTCGTCCTCATCCCTCGACTGAGCTTCTTCTCTTTTCTCCCTCGCTTTTCTTGTTCGCTTCTCTTTACAACTGGTTCGACAGGAAAGAGGTCACTCCCTGCTGCTCCCCTTTCCGCCTTCCTTTTACCCTCCCCCCTCCCCTCCCCCCCCAAAAAGAAATTCGCCTCTGTCTTCTCCCGACCAGGAGAAAAGAGAGCGGGGAAGTCTAAGAATGGGTCTCTTTTCTGAACAAAAAGGGGGGGGCACCCCCCCCCCTCTTACTCCTTCTTCTTTGTTAATCCAACAAATCCTTTGCTGGATACTCCCCCCCCCCTTCTTTTTCTCCCCCACTACTCTCTCTCTCTCTCTATGTCGTGTACCATGACCATAGCCTTTCAAGGTCCCGAGGACAAACCAGACAGTCTGTCCTCAGGACTCACTGGCAACGATCTTCACGGAATCCAGCAAAGGGCCGCGCGGCTGGGCTGGGAGAACAAAATGTTTGATCTACAAAGGCTGGGGATCCCGGTGGATCCCGATGCCTGGCCTGTCGGCGTTGCTAGGCCGTCACCGAACAACGCCTGTGTACTGGTGATTCGGAACGGCGCGCAGCACTTGCTCACTCTGGGGGCACTTTCTTTGGGGGTAGGGGTTGAGCACAACGACGACGACGTTCGGCTCTTGGAAGAAGAATTGCTGCAACTCACTTGGGATAAAAGCTCGGCAGCTAGGTGTCGCAAACGGGGAGTCAGCAAGCTCCCCACCTGTGCGTGTCTAGACTTTGGGGAATCTGACGCAGAACCGGACCATCAACAAAGAAGGGCTAGCACAGTGGCTTGGGGCCGGCTCCCGTGGCTCGCTAGGCTCAAACGCGGGATCGAGGGGCTGGCCCCGGAGCTCCGTCGCCCCCTGGGAGCCCGCGGCAGCCTGTACCCCGACCGATACAACTACGGAGTTTATCCTCACGGGCACGCTCGTAGCCCCGGCGTGATCGGCGTAAGGCTGGGCTCCCCCATGGCTTTGCACTGGCATTGGTACCTGCAATCGGCGGCGCTAGGCCGCCGAGTCTCCATCCCACTAGCGCGCGGCGACCTGTACGTCATGTCCGCCATAAGCGCCGGGTCACAATGCCAGCAGACCTCCATTCCTACACTCCTGCACGCCACCGGCGGCCCCAAATACGTCGCATTCACAAGACCCGCGCCCAAGCCCTCTAGGAAAAGAAAAAGGAGCTCCGAGGGGCAGGCTGGGGCTGCCGCGGGCTGGAAGGAGGACACCAGAGGGGCTCGGGGGCGGGGGGTGCCAACCGGCTGCCCCCCCTGCCCCCCCCGCCCCTTTCGCCACCCCGGCAGCTTCCGCTACCTTCCCTTCCCACAACCATCCCCCCACCTTCCACAGACACCCCGGCGTTTGTGCTGCTGACGCCTCCTTTTACCTCGCGAGCATGGAGCTTGCATCCCCCAAAGACAAAGACTCTCACTATCACCCACTATCACCATCATCATCACGCTAACGCGCTGGCTAACCGGCTGGCACGGGATGCGGACCGAAACAATGTTTTTTTTTTGGCAAAAGAGGTTTTTTATTAAAAAAAGTTGTTTTTTTGTCAGCAGGAGCCTTTGCCCCCCCCCCCCCCCTCCTTACGTATCAAACAGGCCATAAAAAAAATGGCGCGGGTCACTGGGCTTGGGCTGTCCCAAAGTTATGTCCGGCTCGTCGCAGTCTGCCCAGTACTCGTTCAAGGCTAAAGAGTAAAGTTCGTTCAAGAAACGCCGTCCCTCGGGACAATAGGTCGCTAGGTCTCCCTCCCAGACGCTCACCTCGCTCTTGGCAAACTGGCCCAAGAGCTCGATCTCTCGGAACAGGCGCCTGTGCTCCTTGTCTTGCAAAAGCTCCAGGAACGGAACGGAGTAGCGGCACCCCCGCGCGCCCTTGTCCTGCTGTGGGACGCCGGCGGGGGCGACAAAGACCAAGTCGGCGCGACCCCCCCCCCTCCGCGTCGCGCTCGATCTGGACCTGTTCTAAAATGTGCCCTTGCGCGGCGTACTGGACAAAGTCGGCTACGCGGCGATTGAAGAACGCCCTCAAGGCCGCGCAGTTGCCCCTAGCAACTCCGTGCGCCAGCTCCCCACATGTGTGGTGTAGGTACGCCCGCAGAGCCGCCTCGTAGCCCTGCAGACAGCTGCGCAGAATGGGCGGGCCCCCGCGCGGCGCAGCTCCGGGGGGTTCGCCTATATCCACGAACCCAGAAATTCAGTCCTTTTTCGCAATACCCGTCTAGCGACTCCCACAGCTCTGGCTCGTGCGTGCGGCGGGCCAGCTCTACCAGCGGTTGTAGTATTGCGGGTGCTGGTTCTGCCGCCCTGTACAAAACCTTCTTCCACCTCCGCGGATCTGCCACGCTCTGGCACGTCACCACGCACAGGGGATGGCCCTGCTGCCCCGGGACCAGCCTGGCGTGCCGCGGTAGGTACTTCTCCTCTCTGCCACTGCTGTTCGAGAAGAGCCGCAGCGTGGCCGCGCGCCTCATCGTGTTCCGGTTAAAGGCAGCACACAGCGCTTTGCACCTGGCGCTTTCCAGGCACTCCCTGCAACCTCCTGCCGAGTCATCCTGCAGCTCCAGCTCATGCGCGTCTGCAAATACCCGGGGGGCTGCATGCTTGCCCTCGCTGTCACAGTCCCATGCCGAGTGGCTATGATCCACGTAAGCAGAGACAAGCTTGCTGCTAAAGAGGGGGGGCAGGACCGAAGGTCCGCGCCCCCAGGAGCCCAAGAATAGGTTTCCTTCGCGGCAGTAATATTCCAGGCCTTCCCACAAATCTTTCTCCTCGGTCGCCTTGCTGACCTCGCAAAGTTCGCTCAGTAGGTCCGGCGCTTTTCCTCGGACACAGGGGACTAGCTTCCATTTATGCGAATCCGCGACCTGCTGGCAGGCTACCAGGCACGTCAGCTCGGAGCCCCTCCCTTGCTCCACGGCGTAGGCGCGTCTGGGCGCATAGTCTTCCAACCGCCCGCTCGTTCGGGAAGGCAGCCGCAGCACCACTCCGTCCACGGCACTGGCTCGGAACACGGCACAGCGGGTAGTGCCACAGCGCCGCCGAGCCAAACACGGCTGGCACATTTGCAAAGTCTCTGCTTGGATCTGCCAAGCCGAGTGCGCGAGCTGCGCCGGGCCCTTGGCCGGCGCAAGGCTCAGCTCGCGCACTCGGCAACTGCTGTCCGCCGAGCACTTGCTCCACCATACCGCCGACTCGTGCCCGTGCCTTAGGTACACACTCAGAAGTCCTACGTCAAACAAGGCCTCCGAGGCTGCCATTCTGTTCTCCCGCCCCTCGCTCTCTCTCTCTCTCTCTTTCCCCCACCTGCACTCTTTGTAATTTCATTACCGGGGAGGAGGGGGGGAGCACCCGGCGCGCCCCTTACCAAGTGCTAGATAAAAGGGGGGGGGGGGTGCCCCCCTCTCATTGTTTCTTTCTGGCCGCTTCCACTGGAGGCGGGCAGAAAAGTAAAACAAGGGTCGGCAGGATGGAGACGTCACTCACACCAGAATTTTGGCTCCAGATCGATCTCAAGCCTCTGACGGAGCTCGAGCCTCTGACGGAGCTAGAGCTTTTGACGGAGCTAGAGCCTCTGACGGAGCTAGAGCCTCTGACGGAGCTAGAGCCTCTGGCGGAGCTAGAGCCTCTGACGGAACTAAAGCCCCTGACGGAGCTCCCCCCGCTACTAATTCCAGCCTCCACCGGAGAGGCTGGACCCAACCACTCGCCTCCCACCACCACCGCCACTGCCACACGACGAAAGGAACATGTCTGCGGAGACTGCGGCCGAGCCTTTGCGCAGTCCCGCGACCTCAACGTCCACCGGCTACGCATGCACACCGGCGAAAAACCTTTTCCCTGTCCACATTGCGCCAAGAGCTTTGCGGTTGCCAACCGACGCGCGCTGCATCTGCGAAGACACACGGGACAAAAGCTTTTTACTTGCCAGCAATGCCCGCGCGCCTTTCCTGCTCCGGCTCAGCTGCGGATTCACGTCGAGCGCGTGCATTTGGCAGAAAAGTCTTGGCTTTGTGACTTCTGCGGACAAGGCTTTTTTAATAAATACCTCCTCACCATGCACACGCGGCGGATGCACACGCTTATGAGGCCTTACGCCTGCGAAGACTGCGGCAAGCTTTATTACTCAAACTACATTTTACAGAGGCACCGCAGAAAAAGCACCCGGGCCCCCCGGAATCCCCGGCGTCGAAGCCTATAAAGTAAGTCACGTTTTTTATTAAAAGAAACTTTTTTTTTCAGTCCTGGGACATAGTTTGGCACCAAAAACATATATATTACCGGCGATTTGCCAACCATCGATTTTGTGGACTTGTGCTGGTTAGATCCCCCTGTTGAGAGGATACCAATTTAGAAAAATTCGTAAATTCTTGCTGCATCTGTCTGCGCAGTTCTGTAAGCTCGAACTCAAGAGCGGGAGAGAGAGCGTGCGTAAACCTTCGGTGGCCAGCCGGCAGTTTATATATAAAGCTGCGTTCTGGCCCTGCCTCTTTCACCCAAGGTAGCAACCGCCAAAGAGACCTGCCTACCTCTCTAGATTCGACAGCAATCTGGACGGTAGCATCACAAGAATTGTCTCCGTGATCTAGAGGCACGTACGTCCCGGTGAGCTGAGACCAATGGGGGTTCCCTGCTCTGTACAGGATTTGAAGCACGATGTCGTCGATCCCTTCCTTTTGCAATTTCCATGGTAGGTAGACGCCTCTCCTCTCTATCTCAACTTTCCAGTTCTCTCTTCCGTGAGTAATATAGAGTTTGCTGTCATCCTTAGCTGTTATACACATGTTACGTATCTCGTCTGATTTGTGTTCAGTAGGCCGGAATTGTCAGCAGGGCGCGAGTGAAATCTTCTGTATTAAACTCTTCCTTCGGCATGCCATTGTCGTGCCCACCACCCTTTTTGCGATGATAGCCAACATTAACCCAGCGAGCCTAGCCGGCATCATCATCCTTGCCACTGGAGGCTTTAACCTCCAATGTTCCGTTTAAGTTGGGGGTTCTGCGTAGGTACAGCTTTTTCTCCCCTTGCAATTTCCTCTGATTTTTTTTTTGTCTTTTTCCTGTTGTACAAGTCGAGCAAATCTCGCACGGTCGATCGGCTCGAGTTTTAAAAACACCTTTGGCTCAGGCGAGCTGTCTGGTACGGCCATGCAAAGTCTCCTCTACCCCTCACAGAGGGTGAAAGGGGGGGGGGGGAAAGGACCTTTTATTACTAAGCGATATTACCAATAGCAAGAAATAGCGACTGTATAGTCCCAATATCAGGGGGTAGGAAAGGAAAGGGGAAAAGGAGAGGAGAAACAAAGCAAGACAGAAAAAATGGGGGGGTGCCCCCCCCCCCCCCTTCGGGGGAGGTGAGTTTTGGCGACGAGAGAGACACCCCCCCCCCCCCCCCTCCGACCACGCCCACCCCGACACAAAAAAAAAACACTGGATCAGCTTGGCCAGGCCTCTGTTTTCTTTGTATACAGAGCACTATGCGGCGTGCACTAGTGACCGAGCCGACGGACGTCAGAAAAGCCCAAGCTGGGCCCTGCAGGGACTTACTTGCAGGAGCTCGCGCGTGAAGACATCATCAAACCATACCTGAACGGGCTGCTACTACGACCACCAGGCTGGCTGGCGGAGTTTGACTCGCAGGGCTTCTGCGTGATCGAGAACGCCATCTCGCCAACCGACGTCGCCTCGCTGCTCGAACTGTTGAATGCCGACTTGAGGCGCATCAACCCGCTGATCGACCCGCACGACCCTGAGACCTGGACCAACAGCAACTGGCCGGGCATAAACTCAGTAGGTATTATCAAGGACAACAAGACAGGCATTCAACACTCTCACTTTATGTGGGCGGCCCGGCAGCTGGTATGGCGCACCAACGTCTTCCAACGCGCCCTGGACGTACAGCCGGGGGAGCCCTGTCTCAGTAGCTTTGACACCTGCAGCGTTTTTCGTGATTTTACGTACAATTCGGCGTACAAAACCAAGGACGCCTGGCCACACATGGACAAGGGCGCCACGCCCGCACCGGCGCTGAGCGGGCGTCGCTGCCTGCAGGGCATGCTCTGCCTGACCGACACTAGCTTTGAGACAGGAGGCTTCGCCGCGGTCGCGGGCTCCCAGCGATTACACGCCAAGGTGCTCGAGGTCATGAAGCCGCGCCGCGGCGTCAACTACGTGCCCTACGGCAACAAAGCGCTCCAAGTCCAGCGGCAGGTCTTTGACCCCCATAGGCTCGTCTGGTACATGCCGCACGTGCGCGCGGGCTCTCTGCTCTTGTTTGATTCGGCGGTGACGCACACTAACATACCAGCACGCACTACCGCCCCAAGCCACCGGACCCGACCACCCCTGGCTGCGAGTGGCGGCGTTTGTCAACCTGGTCCCAACCTCGCTCTTGGGCCAGCCCGAGCTCGCCAAGGTACGCCGCGGGGGGCATGCTGCCCCCCGAACCCCCCTGCTCGGGCCTCCCACCAGCGGGGCTGGGCCCGCTGGTTGTATTTTTATTAAAGAAGACGTTTCTCTCTTTCTTATGCTAAACCTTCCAAAGAAAGACGGGGGGGGGGAGGAGGGAAAGAGGGGGAAGAGGGGGGAGAGAGGAAGACGGGAAAGAGGCGAGGGAGGGGGGGAAGGGGAGGAGAGAGACAGAAGGGGGAGGGGGAGGGGAAGGGAAAGGGGACAGACCTTGCTTTTCTTTCCGTCTCCTTTCTTCCCTGCAAAATTAAGAGAGTCTTTTTGAACAAAATCCCCCACATACACAAAAAATGGCGGCGGCCGCCCAGTCACGGCGGGCGCCCCGCAGGGTCCTGCTGACGCGGGGGCTGCCCAGGCCCGTCTCTCTGTTCGAGTCGGGCGGCGCCAATTCCTACCCGTCAGAGGCTTGTTTCGCCGAGGGCAAGGCCCAGAACCACCAGTTCTTTTACAAGCTCATGTTACCTCCCACCCCAGACGCGCAAGGGCGGCCCGGCTTGTCCGAGCGCCACCTGTTCGGCTCCTGTCCGGACCCCAGGACCTTTTACGAAGACATCTACCGCTGCGTCAACCCGATGGAGCGCAGCTTTTTCGTCATCATACAGGGGCAGTGTGCCCTCTACTTTGACTTGGAGTGGTACTCGCAGGGAGAAGCAGACCCTAGCGCAGCGCGGCGTCTGCGCGCGCTGCAGGGCGCCGTGCGTGCGGCCCTCGCCCAGTTCGGCCTAGCCTCGCCGGGCGCCGACGAAATGCACGCCAACGACCTGGGCAGGTCCTGCGGGGCCGGCTGGTACAAAAACTCGTTCCATGTCGCTTTTCCCAACGTTGTCTTTGACAGCGTCCACGACGCGGGGGCTTTCGTCAAACACTGGCTCATGCAACAAACATGCACCCTCCCCAGCGGCTATGGCTCACGCCCGACGCCTACAGAGAGCCTGCCCCCCGGCCTCTGCGGAACAGCTGCATCCACACGCACGCAGGACCTCCTTCTTCCCACGGGGGGCATGCTGCCGGGGGCGTGCTGCCCCCCGAGACCCCCATGCTCTCTTCTCTAGCCCGCTCCAGCGGGCTGCACACACACACCGCGCCTACAGTCACCACCACGTCTTCGTCGCCTACCACTACCAGCACACTGACCAGCCCGCTAGCGCGGGCTGGAGGAGAAGGCAGGGACTCAGACGCTAGCGAGCTGAGTGACCTGGTCCTGGAGCTTCGCATTGACACCAGCTTGCCTCTCTATAAACATCACAAGAACATGGGCAGCATTATTGACCCGGCTGTATACACCAAGAACCGCTGTTGGCGGGTCCCGGGGTCGCAGAAAGTACCCGACCTCCTGCGCGCCGGCGCGCAGCCGCATCCTTTGCCCAACTACGAAGATTGGTTTGCACTGCCCCAATCACTCTCGACGCGGACCTGCCACTGTCTATGTGCCCGGCAGCACTATACCTCCAGCCGCGCGGCGTGCTGTTGTTCGGCCTGGAGGTGGTGCTACCGGTACTGCTCCGGGGGCTGGAGCAGGCACCGCGCGTGCTGTCCCCACTGCCATCATTCATGAGAATCAACAGCCGATTCTCAAAAAGCTTAGGCTGATGCTGGCGGAGTGGGGCGACAGAACCTCCCGGCTGTTGGTCGGGCAAGACCAAAAAACAGGCAATCAATTCTTTGTAGTTCGAACGGCTCGGGATAGGAAGGGGCGCCTGTGCCTTTTCCATGAGGTGCAGCGCAGACGCCGCGCTGCAAGGACTAACGCCATTGGGAGCGATAGCGTTGTTACCTCTGTGGGTGAACAGAAGGAAGCTATGTTTCACAGGGGTAACAACGCATATCTCGTTCTCGGGGCGGGCGGAAACGTTTTCTATCGGTGTCATGGCACACGTTGCCGCGCCGCCCACAATTTGGCTCAGCAATCTGTCATGATCGGTAACTTGTTTGAGCCTTGGGCAGAGCAACGCGGCCAGCTGCTAGGAGGAGGCAGCTCCTCCAGCTCCCCCAGCTCCTCCAGCTCCTCGAGCTCCTCAAGCTCCTCGAGCTCCTCAAGCTCCTCGAGCTCCTCAAGCTCCTCGAGCTCCTCAAGCTCCTCCAGCAGTTCCAGCAGTTCCAGCAGCTCCACTGGTGTCCATGACCCTGTCGACGTCGGTGACAGGATGAGCGACACGGATACCTCCGACGGCGGCGACATGGCAGACGATGATGCTGAGACAGCTGGAACTGCCAGCAACTTCTCCTCTTCCCCCTCGTCTTCATGCCGAGTGAGGAAGACGACGAAGAACCCGTATTCGAATCGGATGACACAGCGGGAGAGACCAGCGCGGAGTCCTGCGACCCCTTGGCAGAGGGGGGAGAGCGCACCCCCGAGGCGGGAGATCTTAATGCCTTTGAGCGAGCTGCGCTCGAGGCACAGTTATTGCCCTATCTGGTCTCCTCGCATTTCAGTGACTTGCAGGGACTTCTACAAGAGGCGGGCTGGCCCGAGCACTGTTACATGACCCTACAGCACATCCAGGTCACCGGTTCACTCCGCCAGTCCCCAGGCCGCCGCCTCCAGGCGCGACCTGGCGCAGAGGCGGCCGCAGCAGACGACGACGACGATGGTAGCGAGGGCACAGAACACGACCCTCACGAGAACCGTCAGGACGACGACGCAGGAACTGAAGAAGACGAAGCGCCAGAGGAAGAAGAACAGCAAGAAACCAGCCACCAGGCCGCCCCCGCCCCCCGCCCGCAATTCCACTACTCGGACATCTTCGTCGTGGCTTGTCCTGACTGCACGGACGCGACTCGGCGCATCTGCCGGGACGACTATGCCTGGTGGCTACAGCAGTGCGCGGCCTGCGAGGCAGCGGCCAAGGAAAAAGAATTGAAGGCAGCGCCCGTGCGACCGCCCAGGCGCAAGAAACGTCGTCTGACCGACCCACCCAACCGGTGCCGCCGCCCCAAACTCCCACCCGACGCGTCGGCGTCGGTCATCGCCGAAGCCGAGCTGCGCGCACAAAAGCCGGGCGGTTTCCGCTTTCTTTTTCCACATTTCGAAAATCAGGTCTATGAGGGCGGGGAGCAGGCACACGACTTTGGCACCAAAGATGGGCGGGGCACAGAGGCGATGTATGTGGAATATGACTCGCGCTGGGTGCGCAAGTTAGCCCTGCCCGAAGGGGCACGGCTGGTCTTCCTGCGTGCTTGCATGGGGACCGGCAAGACAGAGGCGTTAGCCCGCCTTCTGTTGGGTATCGAGGGTCACAACCCAGACGACTTCTTCTCCGCGCAAGAGCTACAAGCCTTGTCCAAGCTGCGCCGATCTCGGGACCAAGCGTTCCGCTGTCTTATGATAGGCCCCAGGATAACCTTCAATGTCAGCCTGCACCACCGACTGGAGTTGGAGTTGAAAAAGGCGGGCATCGAGATAGCATTCTACCAAGACTTACCCAAAGGATCAAAGAAGCGGGCGCGAACAACGCGGGACCCCAATAAAGTCGTGTTTCAATACAAATCACTACACAAGCTGCTCGGAGCAAGGCCCTTTGACTTAGTCGTGTTGGACGAGTCTGAAAGCACGCTCTTCAACGTGACAGCTGGTTTGTGCCAGGGCGAGTACAACCAGCGAAACGCCAGTATTTTTGCGTCCGTCCTCCGCAGCAGCCGCTGCGTTTTGGCCATGGACGCTTTTTTAGGGCAGAAAACTATTCGCGTTTTACAGGAAATCCTGAACGCGCCCCCACCCCTGGAGAGTTCAATGATACATGGACCGACGGGGGTCGTGCCACGCCCCAAAACACTATTTTCTATATCAACAAGCACACCACACACATGGCGCGCGACGTCTTTATCCACCGGGGTTCCAAGAGTATCCACCGATCCCTTGAGCTCGCGTTATCCAGGGGACAACGCGTGGCAGTTGCACATGGCACCAAGCGCCAAGCCCGCCTGCTCAAGCGGAGATTGGAATCAATATTCATAGGGATAAAAATCTTGTTTTATCACCAGGGGAGCGAGCGTCTTGCAGACTTTAAGCGCACGCATGAACAAATTGTGCAAGAATGGATGCGAGCAGATGTCGTGATCTTTACGTCAGTATTAACAGTGGGTTTTGACTTTTCCGCCCAACATTTCTCGGCCATGTTCAGTTACATCAGTAACAACCAAGTACCCATGTTAAATTATATTCAAATGGCGGGACGAGTACGTTTTCTACGCCTGCAGCAGTGGCACATTTGTGTGTCACGTCCCAAATCCTACTCATCCAGGGGACCCGACACCTTAGCCCAGATCCGGAAAAGCATCGACTTTGAAGAGACTTACACGCTCTTTGTGGAACACGTGTTTGGTGTTCACAGCGAGTGGGCAAACCAGGTCCTCTCGAGAGACCGAATGACCTGGTCAAAAGCCGATCACTGGGTTGCGCTCTGCGCTTCGTTTAACACACTCGCTGCAGCACGCAGCCGCAACCATGCGCTGCGCGAGCTTCTCTGGTTCCTCCGGCAAATGGGCCTCAACTCGCCCGCATTTGTAGACTACTCTCAGCTTCGCCTCCCGCCCGCCAGAACTCGGCACGATTTCTTACTACCGGACGAATGGCAAGAGACTGCGTTATCCATGGAGGACAGAGAGCAGCTGGATGCGCACAAAGAGGCTGCCAGGACGGCACAAAAGGAACTGCTTCAAACCCTGCGCGCCGCCAATGACCAACGTCTGGCGAATCGCATAGAGACCGAGCGGCAACTGCTCGTGGCCTACGAAGCACGGCACCAACAGCCCGCAGCAGATTCCGACCCATCCGTTACAAGCAAGGAGGCGGTCGTGCTCACAAACGCAGAGGTTGCCGCAGAGGCTGCGCGTCTGTCCAGCGGACTTTTCACTGAAGAGGAGCGCGATCTCTTTTCGCAAAACCCAGCAGTGGCGCAGGAATTGCACGCCGACAAAAAAGCTCTGTTTGTGTTTTTGGCGGCGTTCCCCAACCTCCGTCCCGATTGGAAAACGATGAAAGAGTGCAAACGGACAGACTTTTCCACACGCTGCCTTCTGCTCAAGCTTTTACGAGAATACAATCTGCAGGAAATTTGCCAACGAGAATACCAACCAGGCAGCTTTGTTGCTCTTTTTGATCAGAACAAAGTAATCCTGCCCATCGCGACCGCTGTTTCTAATCTTCTCAAAGCACTCACGCTCTACATAGAGAGAGTCGCGCCGCCGGAAGGGCTACGACTGACAACGCTTGAGCTAGATCTGCCTGCAATCACACACTGCCTGCGTCGGATACTCGAGGCGCTGCCTCGAGTTGTAGCCAAATGGAAGCCTGGGCGCTACGTCACCGAACTGCTCCAAGCCCGACCGCTCAAGACCCTAGTACCTGTCCAACACGCAATCAGACAAAGTGCAAAGGTGCTTCGGGCTGTGTTGCCCTGCCAGCTACTTCGGATTGTGAATCCGGGGCGTCGTGATGGCCGATTCAAAGACAGCAGAGAAAATTTCTCGCGGTATGAGTTAGCCCCCGACTCCATACAAGGAAAAACTGCATTTGAAGTTGCAGATGCATGCACGCTTTCTGCACAACGGCCCCCCGAGGATTGGCAAAAACTAAATCTAAACTGCATTCCCAAGTCAGGCAGCTAGCAGATAGCCAGACACTAGCAGCGTTCTCTCGACGGTTTTTGCCACTATTTTTAATAAAATTTATGCTCTGCTATAGTCTGAACTCTACGCACCTAGAGGGCACAAAACAGTTATCTTCCATCTTAGCCAATGTATAAGAGGCTTCAGAGAGGTGTATATCCCCTGTCTATTTGCAGGAAAGTCTTCCCAGCAAAATAGCACTTGCTGAGTGCAAAGAAAGTAGCAATTGACGCTCGAGGGCAGCACGGGTATGTCGCCAAGGACTTTTTAGACAAACACATGAAAACAAGGGGCAAGCGAAAGATGGGGGATGCTTCACCCCCGGAACCTACCGGCACCAAGTTTTAAGACTTATGTCAAATTTTTGTTGGAAGAAACGGTGTCTACTCTTCATACTTTTTTGAGAGGAGAAGGGGAAAAGCCCGGCCCTCCCCCTCCCACACACACGCACCGGTAGCGGAGCAGAACCAAAAGCGATGGAGGGAAGGGGAGGGGCAGATGATAAAGGTGAAGACGGGGAGGGGATTAGGGGGGGGGGGCACCTTCTCCATCTAAGTTCGTCTTAGAAAGGGAGGAGGGGCGAGGCATTCAGAAACAAAAGGTTGCAGAAAATGCGCACACCGCCAGGGGCAAGAAGCTGAAGAACCACTCCTGCGCGGCTCCTCTTTCGTGATCGCGCCCTAGCTGCTGATGAATCTGCGGCGGTTTTTGGCAACAGAGGCACCGGAATTGCTGCCGACTGACAGTAAAGGTTTACTTGTACCACTGGCGTGTCTTGTGTGGGACAAAGGAGCTGAACCAGACCGCCTCGTCACTGCACAGGAGGCGCTGTCAAACCAGGAACTCTGGCGAGACAAACTCAGCTGTCCGCAGTGCGTGAAACCGTTGACTCTGGTGCGGGCTTCCACGGACGGTAAGAAGCGCTCGCACTTCAGACACCTAGAACCGTCGGAGCCGGGAGACAGCAGAGTTCATGGGGGGGAGGGGCTTCAACACTTGCTAGCGAAGGCGTTCATCCAGGCCAAACTGTCTAAGATTACTTTTACATGGCCTGCATGCCGTTGCGCGCGAGCCTGCCGCCTAAGTCAGCAGCGAAACTTTGGGGGCTGCAGTGTTGTGCTAGAAAAAGCTCTAAGTTCGTTAGCTCGGGGGCGTTTTGGGCTGGCACCCGAGGAGGCCAAGTTAAGACCCGACGTAACTATATTAGATGAGCACGGAGAGCCCGTAGCATTTGTGGAGATTTTAGTCAGCAGCCGCAAGGAGACAAAGCACTGGCAGGCCTATTACAAATTTCCCGAAGTGATAGGGCTGGAGGTCAGCTTTAGCCAAAACCCGCAAAAGAGCGCAGGGGGGGGCTATGAGTTGCAAGATGTAAGTTGTTGGAGACCTCAGGCGGAATGCATCGCTTGCGCCGAAAAGAAACAAGCCGGGGCAGCGTTATCCCAGCAGCTAAAACAGCACTTGGCAGAGCACGCCGCCTGGCAGACACAATTCGGCGAGCAGGCAGCCTGGGAAAAAACAATTCATAACAGAGTCAGCTGCTGAGCAGCGCTGCGGACCCGGGGCGTCCTTCATACAAGTTCAATGCGGGGACTGTACGGGGGCTAGTATTGTTAGTCAGGCAGAGTTGAAGGTCTGCCCGCAATGCCGTCAGGCCCGGCTCTACGTCTGCGTGCGCAAGAGGTGCGTTGCAGAAGTATGCTTCGAGTGCGGCATCGACACAAGACCACACGTGTGTCTCTCAAAGTGCCTGAATGGCTGCATCATGGAACAAGGCACACGTACTAGTAGCAGTAGTAGTCCTAGTACCTCGCGTGCCAAAAAGGTGAAAAGGAAGACCCCTGGCCCGCCTGCGCCAGCTGGCGCCAGCAAGCTCCCCCGGGGGACTTTATCGTCTTGGGTGCGAGGCTTTGTCCAAAAAGAGGAAGAAACAAAAAAAGAACTTTTTTAATTAAAGAAAAATATTTAACAAAATTAGCCAGACGGTCAGTCCACACGGGGCAGGATAGACGAGGGTGGGTGGGAGGGGGGGGGGGGGGGGGGAAGGTGGCGACAGTCAGAAAGGGGGGGGCGGGGGGAGAGAAAAACAGACCAAGGAAAATAATTAACCTCGTCCTGGCTGGCTCTTATTTTTTTCTTAGCTGACTTCTCACACTCGTTCTTCCCGGCTCCGCCACATATGTGCTTTCTTCTCTGGCTAGCGCTTGGCGCCTGGCTTCGCGTCAGTTCGGTACAGCCCCTCAGGCACCAGGCGCTGCGCTACTTCCAGGACGGAGAAAGCGTTCGTCTGGTCAAGGTCAACCCCCCCGGTCCCCTCGCTTTTTCTTGCTTTGCCACACACCACCTTCCCTCCCTCCCTCCCCCCTTCCCCCCCCCCCCCCCCCCACTACCTTTGTCTCCTGCCCGGCCGCGCGGGGAAGAGGGCAGTGTTTTTTGCCTTGTGGTGCACACAGGGCTCTCACGGGCTTTCTTCATGGTCGAGAACCAGGACCACATCGCGCGCGGCGTGACGGACCCAATATTGCACTTTATCCTCCAGAGCGAAACGCACATCTACGAAGCCCTGGCACAGGCCCTGTACTGCGGGCGGCAGCCGCCGCCGCGGCCGTGGGTGCCGGTCTGTGCCCAGGCACACCCAGGTCCGTCGCCGGAATCTCGCACCTCCCCCCTTCCCCCTCGCTCGCTCGCGCGCGCTCACTGATCGTCGTGCTGGGGTCTTATCCGTCTGTGTGTGTGTGTGTCGCAGCGCACGATCCCGGGCGCGAGCTGGTGTTTTTGGATATTGGAGCCAATACGGGCTTGTACACTCTCCTTGCCGCTTCGCTCGGGGTCAGGGTTGTGTCGGCCGAGCCCCAGCCGCACTGCGTGGCCTTCCTCAAGGCCGCGGCGGCCGCCAGCGAGCTGCATCGCATCCAGCTGCACAACGTGCTGGTGGGCCGGGAGACCCGGCGCGCTTTCAGGGCCGTGCGCGTGCGCAACGGCTGCATTGGCACTTGGCCTTACGCGGCTGCGCAGGAGGACGCCGCCGTCCAGTTCTTTGCCGGCATAGACAACTCGACGCTCGACATCGACTTGGTGCGCGCCGACTCGCTGCTGCCTGGAGGGCCTGCGCGCGCTCTTCGAGGCCAGGCGTGTTATTTACGCGGTGGTCGAATACAACCGCGCCATGTGGTGCCGGCGCGAGGGGCAGCTATGGGAGAGCTGTGACCCCGTCCGCTCCAAGAACGCGGCCATGGAGATGTACGACTGGCTGACCGCAGCGGGTTACGAGCTATCGGCTCTAGGCCTGGGCCGGCTGGACGGGCGGGTTTCTACGCCCTGGTGCACGAGCCCACCCAGGGCCACTGGCTCACTTTTGATTTTCTCTTGCTGTTGCCCCTGTGATATCCTGCCCTCCGATCTGAGAATCGGGGAAACGGGAGCAGCAAAGGGGAAGGGGCGGGGGCATCGCTGCTGCTAGCGGAGGGGGGGGGGGTGCTCCCCCTCCCACCAAACCGCCCCTCTTTCTTCTTTTCCTCCCCCCCTCCCCCTCCCTCTTTCTATTCTCCTCCCCGCCTCCGACTAAAAAATGAACATACAAGTTCAGTGCGGCGCTTGTACGGGGGCCTGCATCGTCAGTCCGACAGAGCTGAGAGTGTGCCCGCAATGCCGCGAACCCCGGCTCTACCTGTGCACGCGCAAGAGGTGCTTTGCGGAAGTATGCTTTGAGTGCGGCATCGACACGAGACCACACGTGTGTCTCTCCAAGTGCTTGAATGGCTGTATCATCACCGGCGAAGGCGGCGCCGGCGCTAGTAACTCGCGAGCGAAAAGCCTTCGCCGGGCCTCCGGCCAGCCGGCGAAGGCTAGCAAGGGCAAGGCCGCTGCGCAGGCAACAGGCCTGCTGTCATGGATACGGGGAGCACCCCCAGCCAGCACTGGCGGAGTGGAAGAGGAGGCGAAGAAAGAAGTTTTTTTAAAAAAAACACAAAATTCAAGTGACAATTGGTCGCCCTCTCTCGACGTTGGGGGCGGCCGATTGACTTGCCGCCCCCCCCCCCTCGTCTCTCTCCCTGCCCTCTTCTCTCCCCTTGCCCTCTCCCTCCAGGGGAGGAGGCAGGGGGCGCTCTTTGAGTATAGTCTTATAAACATCAACATGCCCCTGGATATGGATGGCGACGCAAATCAGGCCTGGCACCCCTCGCCTCCTACGAGAAGGCCGCCCCAGCCTAGGCCCCAAAAACGCCAGGGTGTCAACGCAAAAGTGAATCTACGGCAAAGCTCGAACGCTTTGATTCAGGGCAGCGGTCATATCGGTATATCAACCTAAATGGCCTTGGCGCCGAGGAACTGGTGGCTCTGCGAACACTGCTAAATGAACAAGCTAAAACCTCAACCAAGGAATCAGCGCCTACGCTGGTTTTCCAAATGAACGACGGCCTCTATACCAACCCACATAGAAGAGCGCTGGGGCATCCTGAACTGGCAAGAGCCGCCGATTGATGACTGGGTTCACCGGGTGACCGCCCAGCTACCTCGCCTGCGACCCAGCCAAACCAACCCCCCGGTGGCGTGGCTGGCACTACCAGGGCCACCGGGCCAGAACGCGGACGACGCCGTTCATGCAACGAACGGCACAAGCTGCGTTGTCAGCGACCTGGCTGCCGGCGGAACGTCGACAGGCCAGGCGGCCAGACTGCTGGCCTTCTCGCCAATGCCAACCCCTCCCGCCTTTAGATCTACAAGCAGAGACTACTGGACAACCACCGCGTATGCCCTAGTTGAGCCTCAACGCAACCTCCGCGCAGTGCTCACGTGCGTACGTGGGTACATCACTCCCCCCCAAAACGCCAAAAAAAGGAGAGCGCTCCGCACTAACGTAGGAAGGCGGCGACAATATATTGTACTAGCGCCTGGGCTTCCCAGTGGGTAAACGGCATCTTGTCGTACCAGGGCCTAGGCTCAAGGGAGGCCCCGACTTGGATAAGGCAACTGCGTCCCGAGCCCGTCTGGCTTCAGATGGAGCTGGAAACAGCAAGCCCGTGGCCGTCCAGCAACAATATTCCGCTTAGAACCGCCCTTACCTGTGGCGGGGCTTTGGTGCTGTTCCCACAAAGCATGGACGTGAGATCGGATTCCCCGAACCTTGCTGCACTTCTGACCTCCGGGCCGCCTCGGCGGGTCTTCCCCTCGGCTAACACACAACAGAAACTAACTTCAAGAATCATAAGAAGCACAACAAGTCTGCCCAAAAAGTCAGGAGCGCATAAGCACGTCGCTTCAAACGTGACACACACAGAGAAACCCCCCCGCTGACGGCGCTGAAGACGAAAACTGGATTTAAGGCGAAATCTGGATTTAATAGTGAAGAGGAAGCGAAGAAAGAAGTTTTTTTAAATTAAAAAACAAAATTCAAGTGATATGGGCCCTGCTAGCTCAGCCACCGTGCTAGCAGGGGTGGGCGAGAGCGAGCCCGCCGGCGTTTAGGCTTGTGACAATCGGCGCACACTTTAACACGGATCTTGTCATATTCTTTCAAGAGCTGTTTGATTTCCTGCTTGGCATTTGGTTGAGTGCAATTATCTAGCAGCATCTTCTTTGCTTTGCTCACGAGGTCGTCGTTCAGCAGACTCCGATGGGTTATACGCCAGTCATCCGGAGGCTGCAGTGTTGGGTACTTAACGAAAAGCCCCGCCGCCGCGCTATCGCTGCAGTCAAACTTACGCAGTGCATTAGCCACCGTCTCCTGGCATTGGTAATTCTCATTGACTGCCCGAGAAAGAATTTCGTTGGTTTCCTTCTGGGCTTCATCGAGCTTCGAACGCAAGGAACCGGGAAGCAGGTTTTCACGGGGCGGAGTTGGCTGGGGGCGAGTCTTTTGCTCTTGTCGGCACCATGCCACCAATTTTGTCCAGACACGATTCGCTTCATCGAACTTTTTTCTTTCACTCTTTTTGGGTATCGTGGCGCGGATGGCCGCTGTACATTCCTGCCATCGCTGGTGGTAGCTGAGCAAATCATTGGGGCAGAGACTGTCGACGGAATCGACCAAGCCTTTTAGCCACTCTACTTGTACACGATATTGTGGGAGGTCAGTGTAGTAAAAGCCCAGTTCTTTCCACGTGTTAGCCAACTCCGGGGTTATCACGTGGTTCGCCTCCAAGACGATGTTTTGGAGGTTGTACAGCCTCGCCCTTAGTTTTAGCAACAGGACTTGCACGGCCGTTAAGATTCGCCCCAATGCAACAAACTTTCCGAACCTCGAAAATGTTTCGGTTTCCAGCATGTCCAATATCACACGCGTCTTTCTGCGGGCTCCTGCCGAGGCTGCTGTCGCTTTTGTATCGGCGAGCGTATCTATTACGAACCGGCTCGAGTGCTTCAAATGAAACTCGTTACTACTTGTATTATCAGCATTAGCAAATCTGAGCGTTGTGAAATACTCTCCATCCCATTTCAATTTATACCTAGGGAAGAGATTTCGCAAAGCCCTCTGCAGCTTTTGTAGCCACTCTACCTGTTCTTCTTCTAGGTCCTTATCCAGCGGGAGGCCTCCGGGGCCTTTGGGGACTTCATATGACCCGTCCTTCCCCTTGCCATTCTTGTTTTATTGCATTAATTTAACTATATATATTCAAACCCCCCCCCCGGGGGGGGGGGGGCGCCGCCCTCCCCTCTCCCCCCCTCTGCCCAGGCGCGAAGTCTAGCCTAAAAAAAAAATAAAACAAGACAGAATGTTTGTGCAACCAGGCAATGGAGCCGAGACCCGGGCTGCCAAGAGACGGCGCCTGGATAAAATGTCACAGGCACTACCCCTGACCTTTGCTCGTGCAGGTGCTGTAGCTCAAGCCCGGCTGTGCTCGTCGGTACAGCCGGACTTGTGCGTGCCTGGAGGAGGAGGAGGAGGAGTAGAAGTCGGCGACAGACTCTGCGCAGAGGTGGCAGCGCGTGTTCTGGCAGGCGACGCTAGTGTGTATGCCCGGCGCCCTGAAACTTGCTGGTCGGAGCTTGACACTGTGATTATTGCCCCCTACATGCGCTCAGCCAACGAGCAACTGGCTGCGCTTCCATCTCAGCAAGGGGCTGCCAGGTTCGCAGGTATCCAACGAAGCAACCCTGCGGGCCGTCGCGGCAGGCCACTTGGCGGTCCGCCTGGTATCCACGCTGCTGCCGCTCGTGGTGACAAAGATCTGCAGGGACTATCTTGCGCCCGCCCCCGTGGACGACATTGACGCGAAGACGTGGATCGCACTAGCGTACCTAGGCCGGCAGAAACTATACAACCTCACAGGCATGCCAGCCATGGCGAAGCGGCCCTTTTTCCGCTACGAGCTGAGCAACGATGAGAGGGAATTGTGGGACGACGAGTGCGCTCTGAAACAGAGCTTGGATGACGCTCTGACGCTTCCCTACCGTTCTCCCGTAATAGAATATATGGTATCGCCAGAGACGATGCTGGGCCTGCGGGAACAGCACGAGCAAAGGGCCTGCCAGCATTTGAAACAACAGGCGGCCGTCCACAACCAGAGGCTTGCTCGATTCCGTGAAGCCGTGGAGTCTCTGATCCGCCGCGAGCTCTGAGCGCTTCCGAAGCGTTCGGTGTGATCATTGCGAGAAAAGTTGTTTTTTTTAATTAAAAAAAAGGCAGCGGTAATGTCTACTTCCCAGCGCGCTGCTGCAGCAGCGCTAGCGTCCAGCGGCAGCGGGCTGGGGAAGCCAGTCGGTGGATTGGTTTTTGAGCGACAGGAGCGCTAGGACAGTGAGGGCCATCTTGCTGGTAAGGCTCAAGCAGCAGTAGACAATTTCAGCGCACGGATGAGGGCTAAGGCTCTGGGTCGAGCTCTCGCTGCTCAGCAAAGGCGGCGACTTCAGCCGGACAACACAGTAGGCCTCCCAGAAACCAAAGCTGGAAAAGAAAACAGACTCTAGCCCAATGGCAACAAGGATGATAAGCTTGACCCTGCCGGGGTCGGCTCCGGCGGGGATTTCGAGGCTGGCCACGACCCCCCCGGCA
Organism: Paulinella micropora; assembly: GCA_019918135.1. NCBI lineage: Eukaryota > Cercozoa > Imbricatea > Euglyphida > Paulinellidae > Paulinella > Paulinella micropora. The sequence goes on from WBZZ01005361.1 coordinate 22,495, forward strand.
GCAAACCACAGGGGCAAGAATGACAGAACGAGCAGTAGCCACGAAAGTGCCCAGCATGCCAGGGTCACGGCCCGCAGCGCAACTGCGGGCCCCTGTGGAGTGTTGAGCTTGGCCCTTGCTTCGCTGGTGTTTTCCTTTAGACTATCAGTTCTATTAAGAGATTTAAATACTTCATCCGATGAGACCCTCGCCCGTGGCGGTGTTTCTTCCGAGAGTAGACCGGTTGACTCAGGCCCCCCGGCAGCATTATTTCCAGGTTCTGCAACCCAGTAGCGCCAGGCGAGCAAGGGGGCAAGTCCCCCGACCCAGACCATAAGGTTGCAGAGTACAAACGAGACTGCCAGCGCTGGCACCGAACGCTCCCCCGCCAGCAGCTGCAGCTGTAGCAGCATCAAGGGTGCAGTGATTGAGTATTCTAGCCAGCGGGCTGCCTGGGGATACGAGCGGAGCGCCGGGTTACAGCAGCTGTCCAAGAGGCCACACTGGACCAAGTAGAGGCCACACTGGACCCAGTGACCTAATGCAGTGAGGGAATGGAAGGCCACCGACAGACCCCATAGCGAAACGCCGGGACCGATACTTACGAGCTCTAGCCAGCCGGCCGGCCGGGTCTGCGCGGCGCCAACCCCCTCGCGCGGGAGGCCAACTCTTAAGGTCACGATAGAGGTCTGAGCCAGTGGCAGGCTCTTGGCAAAGTCTAGTGGGCCTGCCACCTGGAGGATGGCAAGCACCAAGTGGGCCGCAAAAGCTAAGATATTGAGCCCAAGGACAACAAGCCACGAGCAAGGCCCGGCTGAACTTCCCACCGCTGTCGTAGTACCACCAGTATTCTTGCGCCGTCTTTTCGACGAGGTCATTGTGTGTTATATATACACATGTTTTCAAAAGCAAGGTGCACACCTCCCCCCTGCCCCCAGCCCCGCGCCGGGGGCGGAGTTGGGGGACAAGGGGAGGAAGGGGGGGGGGGGGGGAAGAGGAGAGAGAGGGAGAGAGAAAGGGGAGGGGGGGGGTGCGCCACATGTCGCCCCCCCCCCCCAACTCTTCATTCTCATGCCTTTGTTTTCTCCTATCTCTGTCTTTTTTGGGGGCAGGTGCGCCCGAGGGGTCGGTATATGCCTAAGCGTGTGCCTCTTTTCTTCCCCCGGTGCTGGCCTAAAAAACTCGTAAAAGAAAGGAAGATGGAGTTGGATCAATATAGGCGCGAGATGAAGGAAAGACAGGCGCTCCTAAACACAATGGCAGCCGAGCAAGGCGCGAGCGACGACTATGAAAAAGAGTGGCAGACCGAAGAGATGTGCAAACGTGAGAGCGCAGCTCTAAGCGAATGGGAAGAGGCCCAGCTTGAACAATGGGGAGGACATGCTGCCGGGGGCGGTATGCTGCCAGGGGGCATGCTGCCCCCGAACCCCCCTGCCCGAACTCCTTTGCCCACCCCCCCTGTCCAAGCAACGCCTCGTTCTCAGACCCTGCTCAAACGCCACCTGCCAGAAACCTTCCTGCTCCCTTGCCAGCGCCGGGGCGTGCTACACCCCCAGCCCTCCCTGCCTCTCCGCCTCAAGTCCGCGCCAGCGCTGTGGAGCTCAAGCTGGAGTTTGAACGAGCCATGACAGACTTTACAGTGCATGGTCGTGAGGCGGCGGCGACGGAGCGCCTGAATCGGGCGGGTATATCCTGGGACATGGCGGCGCGGTGGGCGGTACAAGGCGGGCAAGTGACTGCGGAGGAATTTCGCGAGAACCTGTTGCTAGAGGGAACTAGGTGGGAGGTGG